>CM060477.1:1201433-1243933 GCA_030544235.1 Lepturacanthus savala | reverse complement strand
TATTTACTGTTAAATACACATTAGTGTTGCTGTAAATGATTATTACAGTGGATTCATGTAGATTTTAGTAGTTGAACTATTAATGTATAAAATTATAGTGTGCAAAGAGTTAATCTATTATAATAATACTGTAAATACAAATGAAATCATAGTATTTAAATGATTTTATTTTATAATTAATCACCAAATCCTGTAAATACAGCTGAAATATAATATCTAATATTGTAAATATAACTGAAATTATAATATTTTAATTAATTTTATTGTGCAGTCATGACCTAATACTGTAAATACAACTCAAATTACAGTATTAATTGATTTTATTGTAATTTAATACTGTAAATGGGTCAGTGACAAACACTTTTTGGCAAGAATATTTTAAAATACAGTTTAAATAAGGATTTAACAGGTTTTAATGTTGGTTTTTGTTATTTGTGTCATTTTTTCCAACAAAAATCACTAATTTGTGTGATTTTTTTGACAGGAAATGTGTATCCAAAGAAAAAGAATGATGAATTTTAAATATATAACCCTCCTAGAATATAAAACCAGTTGATATCATGTGATTTTAACTTTTTAAACCCATTTTAAGAGCGTTAAACTATCTGGTACCAGGTTTTCAGGTTTACTAAATGATTCTGAATCTTCTTTCAGACCTGGAGGAATCTCCGTCCATTATTCTGTCGCGTTTAATCTGAACGCAGCTGAACTCGGCTCTGATGCTGCTGAGGAGGAGGAGGCGTGGTGGTCAGCTGACTCCTGGCTCCGCGACCTGGTGACCTCTGCCCTGCGTGAGGAGGCGTCTCTGCCCATCGACCTGGACTCACTCAGCTTCCAGCCACAGTCCGGTGCAGTAAACTCAACATTAAAGCGTCACTGAAGCTGTTTGGGTGTTTAATATTTAAGGATTTCCTCCAATGAACTAGAAACAGGACACTTTTACTGTTATAAAATGCCTTTCAGGTTGTTTATCTTCATTCATGGTGAACAAAAATGAACATTTTTCAATATTTACTGTATTTGTAGGATGCAAAGTCATCAGTTATGTCATTATATGAGCTGCTGTCTATAATATAATAACTTATAACTTATAATAGCCAGGGCAGTCAAGTGTTCTTGTGATGAGCTTTTATTTTGAAAATCCTCACTCAGCAGAGGCAACAGGGAGAGTTACTGTAATCCATAGATTTGGATAAACCAGACATACAAGCAGATTATTAGGATTAGTTCTGGTTTAAAATTCATTAAAATGAATATAAATAGTAAATTCAGGTGCAGATTAAAATGCAATTAATGCAAAATACAATTAAACTAATAATAACATTCTTATATTTGATTATTTTTATAAATCCGTTTTACATTTTGCACTTTTTGCAATGCTTTACATTTCTCCATTATCTGTAAAATCGAGGATTTGTCTCATTTTATTTCACCTTAACTAAGAAATAGTGACATTTTACCTCCATAAAACGGATAAAAACCTCCATCGATGGTATAGAATAAACCTGAAGTTGTGTTTCTGCCTCCGTCTGGATCCTTATATCACATTTACCTGTTTTTGGATCCACTTAAACAATTCAACGACGTTTGTTCTGCGTTCTCTGACACTTTAATTCCTGCTCTAAAACACTGTATATACGGTGTTGTTGAATCCCGTCTACAACTACAGGGAATGCACCAACTGCTGCTATTAGATGTGAAGCATAAAAAGTGTTTTTCTGGTGTTTGTGACAGACGCCGTCCTCCCACCAGCGCTGACACCGACCTCTGCAGCAGCAGCAGCGACGGAGGTAAAAGCTTTTTAATGGCTGCCGGGACCAGGCTCAGCAAAGCAGCGTATTCAAATAGGGGTTTTTGGATCAAGTCTGTGATTATCCAGTCATTTATAACCTCTCGCATAATATTAGTGCCATAACCGAACAGGCTTAAAGGCACGTCGTCCTCATAATTACGTTAAATTGCAGCACTTAATCCGAAGTTGTACGGTGAACGTATGGAAAGGAAGAAACTCATTAATGAAGCAGGGAAAAAAAGACGTTTTTTTTAGATTTATTTCATATTTCAGAATAATCATCTCTAGGGGACATAAGCAGTTAATTGGAACTAATTAATATTTGGAATCAAATGAGCAGTGTCTCCATTTTTCTTGTAACTAGTGCAGTGGCCGTAGGAAGTGTGTGTTCTGATGGAAAAGTGGAAGCTTAGGTAGATTTTTCATGTTTAAATGAGGGTGTGTTGGACTGTTAATGACAGATTTTACATTGAGATAAGGAAAGACGTGTAAATACAGGGTTTCTACACATTCAAGTCTTTATAAGACCATTTATATAAAACTGAATACACACACAAGCAAAGAAAAGCATTTTTAAAATTCATTTCAAAGTCATTTTTTTTATTTTTGGTGAATATTTTTCATCAATCAGTTCATACTGAAACATGTAACTTGCAGACGGTCCCTAACACGACCTCAGAGAATAACAGTAGATCGGAAATGTGGTAAAACGTAATGTCAAGAAAATATCCAATAATGAGCCAAGTTCCCTGAAATTTGATTCCTGACAACAACATGAAGATTCTAGGACGCGGTGATAGTGCTGGGAATTACTGAGGGTCTGTGAACACATCTTGGAGTAAGACATGTGTTAGCATGAGAAATAAAGTAGCAGCTAAACGGCTAACGTCTTAGCGTGTGGTTTTTGAGACTTTACGATACTTTCGTTACGATCAATGCAGGAAGAGACGGGACAACGGAGCTTTAAATTATAACTAAAGCGGCGGGAAGCAACATGAGGAGGAGCTGTTTTGAATATCTATTGGTGGTATGCAGACCATACGCAGCTATATCCAGGAGCTGAAGTCCTTGCTTTCATAGGTAGATTAGACCCAAATTTCAAAGCTCTTTGTTGTGACCTAAGAACTAAACCTCATGGTCTCTCTTCTCTTCACAGCCCAGTAAACCCGATTCCCACAACGAGTTTGCGGTTTTGGTGGAGGAGGCGGAGCTTGAACCCGGGCCGGTGGTCTCTTTCATGCCGCCGGAGAAGGAGAATGCCCTGGTGACCCTGCTGAACTCTGACCCTGCTGGGACGACTGAGGCGACCGGTGGGACCTGGGACACCAGCGATCCGTCCCCGGCAGGGTTCGATATTTCTCGGGAGTCAGAGGCCGAGACCTCGGAAGAGAAGGAGGAAGAGTTTCTGATCATCTCGCATGAGATTCAAACCATCCACCACGATGAAACCGGAGAACTGGTGAGAGACTACATCCCCACTGATCCTGTGATTCTCCAGCTGGAGACAGAAGCTCCACCGATCAACATCTACCCAAACCTGATATCAGAGGAAGACCTGATTCCTGTCGATGAAGACAGTGTGGATGTCGTTGAGCTGACGCCCACATCGATGATTTTATCCCTTACTCCTGCTGAGGAGAAGGTGGTTCCTGAGGAAACAGTACCTGAAGACCCTGAGGAATCAGCTCCTGAGGAAACAGTTCCTGAGGAAACAGTTCCTGAGGAATCAGCTCCTGAGGAAACAGTTCCTGAGGAAACAGTTCCTGAGGAATCAGCTCCTGAGGAAACAGTCCCTGAGGAATCAGCTCCTGAGGAAACAGTTCCTGAGGAAACAGTTCCTGAGGAAACAGTTCCTGAGGAAACAGTTCCTAAGGAAACAATAACTGAAGTTCCTGAGGAAACAGTTCCTGAGGAAACAGTTCCTGAGGAATCAGCTCCTGAGGAATCAGCTCCTGAGGAAACAGTTCCTGAGGAATCAGCTCCTGAGGAAACAGTTCCTGAGGAAACAGTTCCTGAGGAAACAGTTCCTGAGGAAACAGTTCCTAAGGAAACGATAACTGAAGTTCCTGAGGAAACAGTTCCTGAGGAAACAGTTCCTGAGGAATCAGCTCCTAAGGAAACAGTTCCTGAGGAAACAGTTCCTGAGGAAACGATAACTGAAGTTCCTGAGGAAACAGTTCCTGAGGAAACAGTTCCTGAGGAATCAGCTCCTGAGGAAACAGTCCCTGAGGAATCAGCTCCTGAGGAAACAGTCCCTGAGGAATCAGCTCCTGAGGAAACAGTTCCTGAGGAAACAGTCCCTGAGGAATCAGCTCCTGAGGAAACAGTTCCTGAGGAAACAGTTCCTGAGGAATCAGCTCCTGAGGTTCCTGAAGAAACAGTTCCTGAAGTTCCTGAAGAAACAGCACATGAGGAAACAGTACCTGAAGTTTCTGAGGAAAGAGTATCTGAGGAAATAGTTCCTGAGGAGAAAGTACCTGAAGTTCCTGAAGAAACAGTCCCAGAGGAAACAGTTTCTGAGGAAACAGTTCCTGAGGAAACGATACCTGAAGTTCCTGAGGAAACGATACCTGAAGTTCCTGAGAAAACAGTTCCTGAAGAAACAGCTCCTGAGGAAACAGTTCCTGAGGAAACGATACCTGAAGTTCCTGAGGAAACAGTTCCTGAGGAAACGATACCTGAACTAACGATACCTGAAGTTCCTGAGGAAATAGTTCCTGAGGAAACAGCTCCTGAGGAAACGATACCTGAACTAACGATACCTGAAGTTCCTGAGGAAATAGTTCCTGAGGAAACAGATCCTGAGGAAACGATACCTGAAGTTCCTGAGGAAACGATACCTGAAGTTCCTGAGGAAACAGCTCCTGAGGAAACCGTTCCTGAGGAAACAGCTCCTGAGGAAACAGCTCCTGAGGAAACAGTCCCTGAGGAATCAGCTCCTGAGGAAACAGCTCCTGAGGAAACGATACCTGAAGTTCCTGAGGAAACAGTTCCTGAGGAAACAGTTCCTGAGGAAACGATACCTGAAGTTCCTGAGGAAACAGCTCCTGAGGAAACAGTTCCTGAGGAAACGATACCTGAAGTTCCTGAGGAAACAGCTCCTGAAGAAACGATAACTGAAGTTCCTGAGGAAACGATACCTGAAGTTCCTGAGGAAACAGTTCCTGAGGAAACAGCTCCTGAGGAAACAGCTCCTGAGGAAACAATACCTGAAGTTCCTGAGGAAACAGTTCCTGAGGAAACAGCTCCTGAGGAAACGATACCTGAAGTTCCTGAGGAAACGATACCTGAAGTTCCTGAGGAAACAGTTCCTGAGGAAACAGTCCCTGAGGAAACAGTCCCTGAGGAAATGATAACTGAAGTTCCTGAGGAAACAGCTCCTGAAGAAACAATAACTGAAGTTCCTGAGGAAACAGTTCCTGAGGAAACAGTCCCTGAGGAAACGATAACTGAAGTTCCTGAGGAAACAGTTCCTGAGGAAACAGTCCCTGAGGAAACGATAACTGAAGTTCCTGAGGAAACAGTTCCTGAGGAAACAGCTCCTGAGGAAACAGTTCCTGAGGAAACGATAACTGAAGTTCCTGAGGAAACAGTTCCTGAGGAAACGATAACTGAAGTTCCTGAGGAAACAGTTTCTGAGGAAATAGTTCCTGGGGAAACAGTTCCTGAAGTTCCTGGGGAAGCTGCAGAACAAGAAGAAGAGGGAGTTGATGTCCCAGCACCAAATCCAGAGGAAGAGCTGGTAGAGTTTTCAGAAACAACACCTCAGGAAGTTATAACAAATCCAGCAGCTGCATCAATTAAAATCCTTCACCCCATTGGTGAGATAGAAGAGCTTCATGTTGAGGAGGAAGCTGTTGAGGTTGTGGAAGATGCCCAGTTTCTTCAGCCCTTCGACTCAAACTATCACGAGCCACATGAGGCCGATAATTTGCCTGTTCACAGCGACGCTGATGTGTCAGACGATGAGACAGGTGAGGACCAGGTGACAGGTGATTTCATTTGGCCCCTCCTTCTCAGTTTGGCCCCTCCTTCTCTGTTTGGCTCCTCCCTCTTACAGCAGACATGTTTCTGTAGTGAAAGTCCTTTGTGAAAATTCATGAATTGACTTCAACCTTTTTCAAACTCCTCTAGACCAGCAGGAACCAGCTGAGGTTGACGACATCACAGTTGACTCAGGACCAGAACCTGTTTCATCCACAGAAAGAGACGACGGTGTAACAGCAGAACCGGTTCCGGACTCCGTACCAACACCTCCAGCGTCTGTCCGGGTGTCTGAAGTAACTCCCCCCGGCCCCGGTACAGACTCCGGACTGGTCCCCCCCGAGGCTCCAGAGGAGGACGCCATTGACGTAGACATGTCAGCGACAGACGAGGCGAGCGGCTTCCCGTCAGTGGGGGCGGAGCTTTCCTCCACAGCCCCGCCTCCCTTGGAATACCTGACCACTCCCACCATGACCACCGCCATGGACGGCAGGGAGCTGGAGGTGTTCTTCAGTCTGCGGGTCACCAACATGAACTTCACCGAGGACCTCTTCAACAAGATGTCTTCGGAGTACAAGTCCCTGGAGACCACCTTCCTAGACGTGGTGAGGACCTTCATTCATTAAATGATGGTAGCAAGGATTTAAACTAAAGTTAACGTCAGTCTCCTCCAGTTCACGCCTGAACATCCTCGTAAAAACCTCTCACCAGCTTATCTGACACTAACATGAAGCTTCAGCCGCACGAATCTACTGATAGAAATAGAATACAAAGCTATTCTACCAAATTTCAACAGGGAACACTTGATGAATCTTTTCCATTGGCAGATAAGTTCATTATTTATTTTTTTCTTGACTTTGGTTGAAATAAATCAAACAGCATTTGACAACAGGAGCTCTGAGGGGCTCAGCTGGTCTGAAGCTGCAGGATCTGACTGGTTCTGCTGCTGCTGAGCTTCTTTCCTTTTGAAATGAGGTGAAAAAACGTCTGTAAAAACTCAACAGGCTGCAACTAGAAAGAATTTGATGTTTCCGTTAAAGTGACAATTATGTTCTTGTTTAATTACTAGTTTCATTATTCAGAGTATTTTGTGAAGAGACTCTTCTGTAGATGAAGGGTTTGAAGAGTTAAACGTAAATATGGTCTCTCTCTATTCTAGAAGCATAAAGCTCCTCTGTGTGTTTGAGAATTAAAAGAGAATCTTTATCCTCAGATAAGAACTCAACAAGAGTTTTTATCTTGATAAAAACTGACAGTTTATATTCGCCGGCTCGCCGTGAGACATTTTCTGTGCTGCAGACACATTTAAATATCAAAGTGACAGCTGTGATTCCTCAGTAAACCTTTGCAATGGGATATTTACCGTAGGAGCTGGGAGTTCTGAGATGTACAAAACTCCATTGGAAGCATCTTTAAAGAGCAGCGTGACACATGCACCGAATATGACTGATCACTGAAATAAAACACAGGAAACAAAACTCAGTCCGACATGTGTCCTGAACATATAGAGACAAATATACAACCATGTCCTGCAGGTGGAATAAAGGGACTGTGTCTTTCAATGTATAAACAGGCAGTAAAAGCTTTAAATGGGTTTTAAACCTCACAGGTGCCCAGTGAAGGTAGAGACAGTTTGCTCGTTAAAGCCCGGAGCATCCTGTGGATCACTGGTTGTCTCCATGTTCCCCCGACTCAGGCCTGAATAAAATACATCAGAAATAAAGTGTCACATTAAAAAAAAGGCACCTGAAGCGAGACCAGAGTCTCTAAAGAATACTTAAACCTGTGTGTGTGTTCCTTCACTCGGCTCACTGCTGCATAAAGCTGATTTAATTATGGAAGTGTCTCTTAAATCTCAGCTTCTCCACTGATGAATATCTTTCAGTCTCCAGGTCTGAGTGTCCTCACGCCTGCTGCTGTTTATCTCCAACAGCAATAAAACAGGAGATTGAAAATCACATTAATTATCTCATGATGAGAATATAAAGGCTCCATCTATATTTTGAAATAAAAAGAGTGCTTTAAATTTTTTCTGAAAAGACAGGACGGGATCTGCTGTTTAATCTGCTGCAGCTAGCTAGCTGCTAACTGATGTTAGCGGTGCACATTTCAGGAAGAATGATGTTTGGTGGTTACAGCTATAGTTAGGGTTGGGTTAAGGTTCAATAGGGTTAGGTATGGATTAGGTAGGTTAGTCAGTCATTTAGGTTAGTTTCAGGGTTAGATAGAGTAGGGGTTGGTTAGGGTTAGGTTTCAGATAAGGTTACAGTTACGTTTATAATTAGAGCAATAGCAGTTAGGGTTAAATTGATAGTTAAAGTTGCAGTTACAGTTAGGGTTATAGTTACAGTTCAGCAGGATGAGACATGAATTTATCATTATTCATGAATCAGGAGTAGTCGTTAGCAGGAAGTTAAAGAGAGCTATTCTTGTCGCGTAGCAGGAAGCGATCAGGCTCAGTGTGACCTTCTGCTCCGCTGAAGATCGAACGCCACGCGACAGCTTCATGTATGTGATATGTATGTTCTTCCTGCTTCTCTGCAGCTGATGCCCTACCTGCAGGCAAACCTGACCGGCTTCAAGAAGCTGGAGATTCTCAACTTCAGGAAAGGCAGCGTAGTCGTCAACAGCAAGATGAAGTTCACCACGTCGGTGCCGTACAACATCACCGAGGCCGTCCACTGCGTCCTGGAGGAGTTCTGCTTCGCCGCCGCCCACAACCTGCACATAGAGATCGACAGCCACTCTCTGGACGTAGAACCAGGTATAACAGACATTAGCCTCTTTAACCTCCAGGCTTCTATCATTACAAACGTTGTTCCAACCCATAAAACTTAAATGGTTACATTCCACTAGAGATATAACGTTTCCAGAGATATCGAATATGCCTGAATGTCTCTAAACTTTCATATCAAATGATTCCATGTGATGTTGCAGCCAAAACATTGGGTTATAAATATTTAACTGTGTAGAAGAAGAAGAGATGGAACTGGAAACTGGGTATGCTCAGGTTTAGGTAGGGTAAAGGCTAGGTAGGGTTAGCTAGGGTGAGGGTTAGATAGTGTTAGCGATGGGTTAGGTAGGGTTAGGTATGGACAGAAAGGGTTAGGGAGGTTCAGGATTAGCTAGTGTTAATTAGGGTTAAGTAAGGTTAGCTCTCTATCTCGCTTTCTAATTCACTAGAGGACAAATAAACCCATTTCTAGTCCATTTTTCAGTGTACATCTAAAATAAAATGTCACTTTTATCTGTATATAATTGTTATATTGGAAAAAGGCTTTAAATATTCATTTTATCTCCCCTAATCCTTATTTTATACAACTCTCAATTTGCTTGGAGGAAACCACAAAATGCTGTGATAAGCTCCAGCCGACAACATCTGTGTGTGATAGGACACAAACCAGCATCTTCTGATAAATCACATTATTATCCCAGCGCTGCTTTCTGTATGCATCTCATGCCTCCGCCGGCTTTTTATTGTGATATTCTCCAGAGATGAGACAGAGTCCGAGAACAGAGACCAGCAACATATCGATTCGGTCGATATGTCAGATCCTGCAGTCAAAACAGAGCTGGAAGGAGAGAAGTGAGCTGCAACCTCCTTTACCACATAGCAAATTAATTAAAAAAAGACCAATTAAAACAAAACAGGACACACACACACACACACACACACACACACACACACTATGGGAGTTGCTGCTCTTTTGCATCTGTTTCAGACACATAACCATTAATTATGTTCCTTATAATTGAGTTTTATGACGCGACGTCGCTGAGGTTCGTTTAGGGAAATATTAAGTTTGTTTTTAACGTGATAAGGATGAAACAGAAGCAGTTTAACAGTAAAACGGCTGATGTGAGCGGAATTGACCTTGAAGACGAGTCCATGATGCCACAGGCGTCTCTTTCTACACTTCTCTGCATCAACGTCAGCGACATTATTCCCAGTGATGAGCAGCAGCTCAACAGTCAGTCAAACTCTGACTGCAGCTCCCTGCTGATGAATGCAGCTCTCTAATAAAGTCAAACGTCCATCAGCGACACTGATCATTTGCTAATTAGCAATAAACAAAATGTGTAATGTCAGAGGAGTCGTTTGTAATGACGAACACAGACACAGGATTAAAAGATGCCATAAGCTGCAGAGCTTTATAGCATCATAGCAATTAATTTTATACACACACACACACAAGCACACAGATTTCAGCACACACACACACACACAGCCATGTGCATCATATCTATCTCTGTATGATCTGCAGACACTGACACATCATGTTGCATCAGAAACCTCCAAACATGAGAATTTCCCTGGGTGAAGCCGCCTGTTTAGGGTCTGAAATGGTCCATTTGGATGCAGATCAGGAGCTGAGGAGGATTTCATCAACTCCAACGGTCCTCAGCAGAGACGAGGAGGGACACACGTCATGAATACTGATGTCTCCTCCCTCCCTCCCTCCCTCCCTCCCTCCCATAGGGGACCAGGCTGATCCCTGTAAGTTCCTGTCCTGTGAGGAGTTCTCCAGCTGTGTGGAGTCCAGCAGGGCGGAGGCTCGGTGCGAGTGTGATCCTGGTTTCCTGTCGGTGGACGGTCGTCCATGTCAGAGCGTCTGTGACCTGCAGCCGGACTATTGTCCACAGGGAGACTGTCACATCCTCCCTGGACATGGAGCCGTGTGCAGGTGAAGCTACAAACCCTCTGCAGTTTTACCAGCAGGTTCCTGAAGGTTTTACCAGCAGGTTCCTGAAGGTTTTACCAGCAGGTTTCTGCGGGTTTTACCAGCAGGTTCCTGCGGGTTTTACCAGCAGGTTTCTGCGGGTTTTACCAGCAGGTTCCTGCGGGTTTTACCAGCAGGTTCCTGCGGGTTTTACCAGCAGGTTCCTGCGGGTTTTACCAGCAGGTTTCTGCGGGTTTTACCAGCAGGTTTCTGCGGGTTTTACCAGCAGGTTCCTGCGGGTTTTACCAGCAGGTTTCTGCAGGTTTTACCAGCAGGTTCCTGCGGGTTTTACCAGCAGGTTCCTGCAGGTTTAAGTAAAGAAGTTTCTGTTGCTGCCTGAGAGTCAAACAACAGCCGTGATGTGTTTAGGACTCAATGACACACACGACCTGATTCTGCTGATTCTACTTCCTGTGCACCTGCAGCTCCTGTTACTGACGTCTTTGCATTCAACACATGTCACATACATGTCACTAACATACATACATACATACATGTAACATATTTAAACACACACTCCCTACCTGTCTGCTTCCCTCAGTGAAAATAACTAACATACATACATGTCACTAACACATACATACGTCACTAACATACATGTGACATACATGTCACTAACATACATAATATATAGATATTTATGTCATGAACATACATGTAACATACATTCATGTCACTAACACATACATACGTCACTAACATACATGTGACATACATGTCACTAATATACATCTAATATATATTCATGTCACTCATTCATGTGCCTCACCCTAACACATACATTACTAACATACATGACACATACATACATACATCATATACATACCTGTCACATACCTACGTGTCACTAACATATGTGTCACTGTCACATACATACATGTCATATACATGTCACATATGTCCACCTCAGTGAAAATAACTATCACACACACACACACACACACACCCACACACACCCACACACACCCACACACACCCACACCCACACCCACACACACACACACACACACACACACACACACACACACACACACACACACACACACACACACACACACACACACACACAGTAACATTCATATTTTGGAGCAGACATCATCGTTTCCTCCTTTTCATCTTAAATCAGACGTTTCCAGGAGTCAGTGAATGTGTTTTTGTGAATAAACGGTGTTGATCACATCCTTTAAAGGTTTTCTCTGTATCAGCAAACCCAAACAAAAGGAAAAGCAGGTTTATTTGATGACACATTTCATGCCCAAAATAATTAAAGGTGCGTTTTATGAGACGTTGAAACATAATTCTGAGTTTATGTCTTTTGAGAAGGTCGCGGTGTCACATCTGCTGGACATAAATCCTGAGAGAAGCAGAGACCTGAGGCTGATCCAAACCTGCTGCTCCACAACTTTGTACCATGACCCCGACTTTGAAAAGAAAAAGACGTCAATAAAAATCATTTTTCTTCCATTTATCAGTTTTATAAGAAGTCGGAGTAGCAGCAGGTAGTTTCCTGTGCTGAAGGTGTTTGTAGATTCAGAGCTGATCTTGTTTTTTAGAGACAGATGATGTGAGGATCAGCAGTAAAACCTCCCGGAGGAGATGCCCATGTTTATTCTGGCATAAAATAATTCATGTCAACAGGAAGAAAAGGTCCAACTCACTCTTCTAAACAGAAACTCACCGGATCCTCATCAGAGGCTCAAACTCTAAAAAATAAGATGGAACAATAAGTCAATAGGTTAATTATCATAAATCTGAAACTACTTTGATTGAATCTAATTGTTTCTGTCATTTCTCAGAGCACAAATAATGAAAATGGGTATTTCTGCTTTTCTGTTGTATATCTTATTAAACCTTTACCTTTTAATTCATGGCTTTGGATTCTGGGAAGTTGTAAATACAAACTCTTCACTATTAATAACTGGAATAAAATACTTGGCAGCAACCTGAGATTCATGGGGACTTTGTGAATTTATCAGCAGCAAAGTCATTATTGAAATGTGCTTTTTTTAAATATGGGCCCTGATTTATATAAATATGGGTGCATTCATCAGAAGCTCATAAAACTCAGACTTAATTCATATTGTGCTTGGTTAACTGGGTGTCAGCTCACAACATTTGTCCTCCATGGATTTGTTGAGGAGTTGTTTCGTGCAGGGAGACGCAGCATTTCACCAACTCAGACTGACGTTATTCACATTCACAGCATTTAGTTGATAATTATTTAGGTTGAGAGACTTTTCCTCACTGGGACTTTAAGGACGAGGAAAGTTTTCTACTCGGTTAAATCCACGTAAAGATCAAAACCAACAATGTTGGAATCCTCCTCTCGAAGCTTCAGATTCTCTGTCTGCGGCAGCGAAGACAAACAGACTTCAGCAAACAGGAGGGAAAAGTGGTTGGGGACTATTTTCAGCAGCGGATAAATCTACGTTCTAGTATTTCTGGCAGTGGTGTGTGTTCATGGTGATGAAGGAATATCACAGATCTTTGATATGTTTTTAATCATCTTTGGAATAAGATATAGCAAAAAGGGGGGTTGCTATAGGGGCTAAGGGGTCAGGGGTTGGGGTTAATGTTAGGGTTAGGGGTCACTGTCCAGTGACAAGTTCAATTTCCAGATTTTTTCCATCCTCAAGTTAAACAAAGAGAAAAGTAACGTCACTTTGAGCAGTGTCCCTTTAAAGTTTCCCCCATTGGTTCCATCCAGATGATGGTTCTTCAGTTTCTTATACACCTGTACAACTAGTACCGATGCTAACTAGTACCGATGCTAACAAGTACCGATGCTAACTAGTACCGATGCTAACTAGTACCGACGCTAACTAGTACCAATACCAACAAGTACCAACACTGACGATTACTAAAGCGAATGAGTACCGACGCCAACTGATACTTCTTCTGTGAAAATTCAAGGTACCAGCAGATTTTCTGTCTTGTCTGAGGAGAACCAAAGAGTTCTTTGGGGGACTGAAAGGTTCTTTGTGGAATCGAAGGATTCTTTGGGGGACTAAAGGGTTCTCTGGGGGAATCGAAGGGTTCTTTTGGCGACTGAAAAGTTCTTTGGAGGATTAAAGGGTTCTTTGGGGGATCGAAGGGTCCTTTGGAGAAGTTTATCTGAGGGATCCAAATGTTCTTTTGGGTAGTGAACCATTCTTTAAGGGACTAAAGGGTTCTTTGTAGAATCGTAAGCTTCTTTGGGGGACTGAACGGTTCTTTAAGGGACTAAAGGGTTCTTTGTAGAATTGTAAGCTTCTTTGGGGGACTGAACGGTTCTTTGTTAGACCAAATTATTCTTTAAGCGAATGAAGGGTTCTTTGGAGGATCGTAGGGTTCTTTGGGGGATTGAACGGTTGTTTAAGGGACTAAAGGGTTCTTTGTAGAATAGTAAGGATCTTTGGGGGACTGAACGGTTCTTTTTGAGACCGAATTATTCTTTAAGGGAATGAAGGGTTCTTTGGAGGATTGTAAGGATTTTGGAGGATTGAACGGTTGTTTAAGGGACTAAAGGGTTCTTTGGGGGATTGAACGGTTCTTTGTGAGACCGAATTATTCTTTAAGGGAATGAAGGGTTCTTTGTAGAATCGTAAGGTTCTTTGGGGGTTGCAGTTGTCCCCTTGCCGTCTCAGATTTGACACCTTTCATTAACTCTAACCTTGTGTGGACTAGTCCTGCATCCAGACCTGCCAGGATCAGAGAAACAGAAGAAGCAGTCACAGCACTGAAAAGAACCTGAAGGTTCAAACCGCAGCGCTGCACGTTCATTTTTAATCTAATTCGGCTGCTTGACAGCACAGAGCCGCTGGAAGAAGTAATGAAAATGTGAGATAAAACCATGTTAATCAAAACCCACTGAGGGAAGCTCTTCTAGTTGATATTCCAAACACAGCCAGACATATTTATTCTGCTGCAGTCTGATGGACAGGGATCAGCTTCAGTTTGGTCCCTGTCTGGGTTAGAAGCTGTGAACCAGACCAGCTCCTCAACTGTGTTTCCAGGTCTTTAAGTTGAAGTCATTAACAAGGTCTAGATTTCTGGTTGGGTTTCTATGTTAGATGTCACATGTTGGGTATCACATATTAGGTATCACATGTTGGGTATCACATGTTAGGTATCACATGTTAAGTATCACATTAGGGGTCATATGTTTGAAGTCATGTTAGTTATCACATGGTAGATGTTACTTGTTAGACGTCATTTTAGGGGTCAAATGTTAGATGTCATGTTAGATGTCATTTGTCATGTTAGGGCTAATATGTTACATGTTAGGTCATATGTTTCATGTAATGTTAGGTATCACATGTTAGGTATCACATGTTAGGGGTCACATGTTAGGGGTCACATGTTTGAAGTCATGTTAGTTATCACATGGTAGATGTTACTTGTTAGACGTCATTTTAGGGGTCAAATGTTAGATGTCATGTTAGATGTCATTTGTCATGTTAGGGGTAACATGTTAGGTCATATGTTTCATGTAATGTTAGGTATCACATGATAGGCATCATGTTATACATAATGTTAGGGGGAACATGTTACACGTCACATATTAGACGCCATGTTAGGGGTCATATATTTGGTTAAGTGTGTTAGGTGCCATATGTCATATTAGGGATAATATGTTACATGTCACATGTTGAGTATTACATGTTAGGTCATATGTTTCATGTAATGTTAGGTATCACATGTTAGGGGTCATGTTAGGGCTTGCATGTTAGATGTCGTATGTTATACATAATGTTAGGGGTAATATGTTGCATGTCACATGTTGGGTATTACATGTTAGGTGTTGTATGTTGCATGTCACATGTTGGGTATTACATGTTAGGTGTTGTATGTTTGAACTCATGTTAGGGGTCATATATTAGGTGTCATATTTCATATTAGATGTCATGTAAGGGGTAATATGTTTAACATGTTAGGCATCATATGTTAGATGTCATATGTTATACATAATGTTAGGAGTAATATGTTAAATGTCACATATTAGGCGTCATATGTTAGGTGTTAAATATTAGATGTCATGTTAAGGGTCAAATGTCATGTTAGGGGTCATATGTTACATGTTAGGTCATATGTTACATGTTAAGGGTCATATGTCATGTTAGGGGTCATATGTTACATGTCACATGTTAGGGGTCATATGTTAGGGGTCATATGTTACATGTTAGGTCATATGTTAGGTGTTAAATATTCAACGTCATGTTAGGGGTCATATGTCATGTTAGGGGTCATATGTTACATGTTAGGTCATATGTTGGGTGTTAAATATTAGATGTCATGTTAAGGGTCATATGTCATGTTAGGGGTCATATGTTACATGTTAGGTCATATGTTACATGTTAAGGGTCATATGTCATGTTAGGGGTCATATGTTACATGTCACATGTTAGGGGTCATATGTTAGGGGTCATATGTTACATGTTAGGTCATATGTTAGGTGTTAAATATTCAACGTCATGTTAGGGGTCATATGTCATGTTAGGGGTCATATGTCATGTTAGGGGTCATATGTTACATGTCACATGTTAGGGTCATATGTTAGGTGTTAAATATTCAACGTCATGTTAGGGGTCATATATCATGTTAGGGGTCATATGTTACATGTCACATGTTAGGGGTCATATGTTAGGTGTTAAATATTCAACATCATGTTACACCAGCTTCTTTTTTCTCTCTTCACAGATCCAGAGATGGATCCTCTCTCCCGGGCCTTACGTTCAGTAGATAGATGGGGGTCAGGAACTGGGACTAATGCAGGTAAGGGAGCTGGTTTCCATCTGGTTTCCAGTTCAGGCTAAATCCTGTTTTCCTGCTGTAAATAACCAGCGTGGCCAGTCAGCTGGGACCAGATGGAGCAGATCCAGCTTCTATGTTGTACAAACCCAGAGATTAAATCCAAACCCTTAAACAAACTCCTGTGCAGGGTGTGGTCCATCTGGGCTGTAATCCCCCAATTTAACCCAGACTCAACACAAACTGGTTCTGATCAGTGACATTAAACCTCCTGAAGGCCGGAGGAGCTGAATCAGGACTGAAACCACCAGGATTTGTCCCACGTCCACGTCTCACTTTAGGTGATTAGTCTGCTTTTCGTGATCCTCTTTGAGGTCTGAGTCTCACAGAGACGTCTTCCTGCTACTGGTAACACAGAGACTCTAGTTACAGCCACGAGCTACGACATCAACACAACACAGTGAACAAACCAGTTTATCTAAACCAGACTTCATTAATCTTGATCTAACTTTTAAGTCTATAGCAGGTCACGCTCCACAAACACTGGGTACTACATTTCCCACAATGCAACCATTTTTCATGAGATCCTTCCTTCCCATTGGCTCATTATCTAACTTTTATCACTGCAGTGTCCTTTAATACCATTTTATTCTCCACAGGCTCAATGAAACAGGACTCAGCAGCAGGAACTCTGGACTCGTCACGGCTTCACATGTTGGAATTAAATAAAAAGAAAGAAATAAAAGTCACGAATGAAGCTGAAGAGTCGACAGGACAAACGAACGATTCTTCTTCGAGCTTCACCTCAGAGCTGAGTTCTGAGGTGAAGCTCCACGGCTCCGAGGATCATCTTCCTTCTGAGGAAATCATTCAACTTTAAATCTGTCCGACAGCCATCGTCTGCAGCCGTTTGATGAAGAGCTCAGCAGAAGAATCCGCAGCATCGATCGGCGGGTATTGATCGACCGGACTGTTTTTGTACCCGCCTGCTGACTCAGGTAGTGTTTCTGTAACCAGCAGGTTCAGGTCCAAACACACAGGATGAGGAAACTATCTCAACTATGGAAGGAAAACAACAGAAAGACCATTTCCACTGCATTAAAGCTGCTCAGCCTTGTAATAAACTGACGTTTCACTGTTTGAGTTGTAAAGAAACAACCTGCATCATGATGAAGAAGCTCTATCACGTCTTTCTGCCATCAAATTCTGTCACTGAATTATTTCTATTAGGACATTTCTTTGCTTTGTGTCTCAACTAGTGAATAGATTCTCACACAATCTGGCTCCATTAGCTTGGAGTGCTACAGAAACCTTCATTTATTGAACTGAAACACACTGATCTACAGCAGGAGATGAAGAGCATCATCTAACAGAACAGCTAATTATCTGTGGACCACAACCTAAAACGTGTCATTTACTCTGTTTCACTAATCAAACCAACCTTTCATTAGAAAATCCTCATGTCGTGTTCATGTAGCTCGTCTCATTCTGAGACAATGAATGTTTTTTTGCCACTTCTGGGATCGAAAACAACTTTTATTTTCTTATTTAAATGGTCATTGACGTGTTCCCTTTCATGTTTGATAGCGAATATAAACTGTGTTGAATAAGAAGCTTTCTCTTCATTATTAAAACCCTGTTAATGACACGCAAAGAGTCAAAGAAAGAGCAGAGGTGAGTGAAACATGGAATGCATTTATTCATCTGTTAGAGATCAGCATTAGAAAAATGTTTTCTTATACATCTGAGGAGATATTTCAGGTCCTCGCTCAGGTTCAAACCAGGACTGAGGTCTTAATCATGGGCAAAGCTCAGAACAACAGCCTCTTCACACTTGGCATTAACACACATCCACAGAGTTCAATCAAGAATCCACATCTTAATATTTGCCTGGTTTGATTTATGATTTTCCTAACTGCATGAATCAGTTTTTAAAGGTGGAGTGTGTCAGATTTATCAGCATCGAGCAGAACAGAAACAGACTTTAATTTAATAATTTAATATTCATCAGTAGGTTCTAATATATAATAATAAAAGTAAGAATTGTGAAGAAAGTGGAGCACGTCTCCCTACATGAAGCCTCCATATTTCTACAGGAGCCTGGGATGGACAAACAACTACAAAGGCATCTGATACCTGTGGTACCACAGGACTCTGACAACAAACGGACAACATGTAGTGTTGGAAT
This sequence comes from Lepturacanthus savala, assembly GCA_030544235.1. NCBI lineage: Eukaryota > Metazoa > Chordata > Actinopteri > Scombriformes > Trichiuridae > Lepturacanthus > Lepturacanthus savala. Next base: position 1,225,518 of record CM060477.1, on the reverse strand, counting down.
ACGATACAGGAGGCAACGTTAGTACCTGACACTGGAGGTACCATAAGAACTTGTTGAGGAGGTGGAATCTGACCTAGAAGATACCGTCTAAATCTGTCGCCCAAAGGTACCATCATAATCTGACGTGGGACGTACTTTCATAACTTGTTGACGAGGTACCGCTGGAATCTGACCTAGAAGATACCGTCTAAATCTGTCGCCCGAAGGTATCATCATAATCTGATGTGGGACGTACTTTCGGAATTTGTTGAGGAGGTACCGTTGGAATCTGACCTAGAAGATTCCGTCCACATCTGTCGCCCAAAGGTACCATCATAATCTGACGCAGGACGTACTTTCAGAACTTGTTGATGAGGTACCATTGGAAGAAGATGCAGGAGGTACCGTCGGAACTTGTTGAGGAGGTACAGTTTGAATAAGACGCCGAAGATACAATTGCAATCTGACACAGGAGGTACCATCGGAACAGGAGGTACTGTCGGAATAAGACGCAGGAGGTACCATTGTAATAAAACACAGGAGATGCCGTTGGAATTAGACGCAGGAGGTGCCATCGGAACCTAATGCAGGAGGTACCATTGGAACAGGAGGTACCGTAGGAATAAGACGCAAGAGTTACCGTCGGAATAAGAAACAGGAGGTACCGTCAGAACCTGATGCAGGAGGTACCATTGGAATAAGATGCAGGAGGTACCGTCGGAAAATAGCATCACATCACATTAGTTTGAAGGAAATGTCAAAAATTCTAAAAGAAATTCCTCAATTTACAATAATTCTTCATTTTTTTGCTCACTTTTTCTTTTTTATGAAATTTCTGAGGTTTGTCTAAAACGGACTCGACAAGTATAGGAAACACAGCTGGGGTGTCTGTTGGATGGACCCCCGCAAGTGTCTCTTTGAATTTTAATGCACACAAGCTGTCGAAAGTAAAAATACTTTCAAGGTCCCTGATCCGACTAAAACTGTTGACACCTCAAACTACAAATGATGAATTCGTACTGCTCGTACTACGAAAGCTGAACCTGTGAACGTTTTCCTCCTGTCTCGTCAGGTTCAGCTCAGTTTAAAGTTGTGTCGACATCTTTTGACGCATAGAACAAAGCTGGTGTCTCTGCTGTCACTGCAGGACTCAGCGTCTGGTCATTGATTTTCCAGCCTGCTTTCCTGCATGTTAATGCCATTTGTAAAGAGGGGGGACAAGACGGGTATTCATGCTTTCAGACAATCAAAGTCACCTTTATGTTGTGCAGAGCATCACAGAAAACACAGCGAGAGCAGCTTCAGGTGAACAGAGCAGGTTGACGTCACGACAGATTGTCTTGAAATAGTTTCTGTACAAGGCAAAAGGAGCCTGTCGTCTTCAGCTGAGTTTGTGGTTTATTGCTTCTCTTAAAACTCACATGCCCGAAGCCTCTGAAGTAGAAACCGTTCTTTCAAAAATAAACTTTTACATTTCCAGTTGGAGAATCACTGCCGGCTGCACAAACTGTGTAGAAAATATTCAGTGTTGTCTGAAGGTTCCAGTTCAAAGATGAGTACCAGTGCATCGAACAGAGTTAAAGTCCAACCCAATGACTCTGAGAGATAATACACATTCTTAAAACACTTTTAGGAATCAAGTGACTTTATTCATCAAACAGCCAAATGGAGTGATTTATTTTTTTTCAAGTTAGCGTCAGTGAAACATGTGAAACTACTTTGGGAATCATTGCGTTAGCATAATTATGTTTCCTTATGTGAAAACATCTGATTTGAAACCTAAAGATGGAATGAATGACTTTTTGATCTGCTCTCAAACAGCCCACGTAGAGAAGCATCTCAGCAGTTGCATAATTAATTCACATTTTCCATTTGCTTGACAAAAAAAAACTAATCACGGAGCTGAATTACTGCTGCGGCCAAAGAAAAACCCAACGACGGCTAAACGTGTGTTTGGTCTCTACCGCGTTTAACGGTTTTTGGACCTTTCTCATTAGCTTTACGCATTTAATCACACACAATGAAGAGAAAACGGGGATCACTACATGAACAAATCAACAACGTCTCAACTTACATTCGGTTCGAAAAGACAAAAGGTAGAATAAAAAAGTAAGTATTAGCAAATATTGAGTGAAGAGGAATGATCTGCCTAACGGTGAAGCTGAGGTCAGGGGTCAACCCCCCCAACCCTGTGCAAGTTGTTGCCTGTAAGAACCACATGAACCATGTAAACAGCAGGTCACCAGCTGTTAAAGATGGAAGCGACACACCGGTGAGACTTCAGTGTAAATCAGGAATGCATAATTACGGAGGAATTTAAAGTTTTCTTGTTTGGGAGGCAGCTGAAAGAAAGAAAGTCCTACTTACGGCGATTAAACCCTGTTAAAGTAGCATTAAGGCCTCGTAGTTAGACTTGCAGAAATGTTACAGAGAACAGAATTCCTGGAAAACTGGATGTAATCATTAATATGATTTTTCTGCATAGGGTTCAATGCAACCCCCCCCCCCCATCCCCCACCCATCCCCCCCGGAGGAACTGAAAGCCAGCACGAACAAAGACAAAACAAAGGACATTTGAGAGAAAGAACCGCTGTTCAATGCCCGACAGTCAGAACCTGGTCTGTGTAGGTAGCTGGTGCGTTCGTCCCTTTGTTAGCGGTGAGAGGCCCCGCCCCCGGGCGCCTTCACTTGAACATGCTCTGCAGCATGGCCGTGGCGTAGGTGGGCCGCGCCTGCCGGTTCTCGATGGCGCTGCGGAGGTACTGGACGCCGCCGCAGCGCTCCCAGATCTCCTCGAACTGCCGGGGCAGGATCTCGGCGCCGCGCTTCCTGGACAGGCCCGTCTCCTCCAGACTCAGCTCACACATCTCCATGTCGTCTTTTCCTGGAAAACACACAGGAACGGACGTTCATCGCGGTCTACAGGAGTAAAGGACGCCGGTCGGATTCTGTCAGCCGTCTATAAACCCTTATACCTCTTATATGTTGTTGCTCTGTAGCCTCTAAGATCAGAAGATCAAGAGGATTTCACGTTGCTCTAAAACCCTGAGGACCAGCTGTATTCTGTGAATTTAGGAGCCGTCCACACGAACGTGAAAAACGGAGTTTCTCTGCACGGATTCGACCTTTCATTCATGGATCCTAGAACCAGAGTCCAAAGCCTCAGTTTCTTTTATGGCAGTCGGCATTCAAAAAGTTGAATTTCTGCCGTCTGCAGGACTAGTTCTTTATTCGACTGTGTCCTACGATTTAATCCAGAAGAAACAGCATCTTCTGCTCCATTTCTAAAATGATTTTCAGAGATTTATCTTCCAAGACAATCTGCTACCGTCTGATCAATTCTCATCTCTGGTCGACATAAATTCCGCCGTAGAATAACCAAATAAAAGTGACATGTTGGACTAAATCACAGCAACTCAAACCAGCCAATCACAGAGAGGCTCATTAATATTAATGAGACAGACACTAACGAGCTGTTCATGATAAAGCTGCAGAAAGAAGCTTCAGAGGAGACGTTAAACTATAACTATTGATATGATTTATATGAATATATCTTGTTAGTGACATCACAACTTCACATAAACCACAGGTGAAGTTACAGACAGGACCTTTAATTCCTGCTGTTTTACTAAAGTTCTTTAAAAAGATCATCTGTTCACAGTAAACTTAAATTAGCATGTTACTATGCTAATAATAATATGACTTATTTTACCTGTGGTTTAGCAGCTTCGACAAAAACAGTTAACACTCGTCCATGTGCTTTAAATAATATGGAAATATTCTAACAATATCCAGAAAATACTAAATCAAACACATTTAAAATATTACAGTAGTGTTGTAGTTTATAGTAAAGGACGACAAAAACACTTTTTCAGAGTTAGATGTAATAAATACGCTGGTGGAGTTAGCCTAGCATAGCTTAGCTCAGCAGAAACAAGACAAACAGCTGAAGTCCAAACATCAACAGCTTCAATAACTTCACCTCCACTAAGTTTAACTAAGGTTTATTCTGCACTTTCAGCTCTGGGTTTATACTAGAACAGTTAAAAACGGCTCGTTTCTCTTTATTTATGCAGCTGATTCACAGAAATTCATTCCTCTCTATCAGGGACTTTTGCTGTTTCAGTTGGATTTCAGCATTTCCTGAACCGTCTGTGTAACTGGGCAGAACAGACGAGCGTTTGTGGGCAAACACTGAAATATTTAAATCAGCCTTAAATGCTGATCTGCTGCAGCATGAGTCAGAACGAGTGAAAACCTGCTGAAAGCTTCAGATTCATGAGTCACTGCAGACGTCGAGCTCTTCTTCTGTGAAACGGAGACGTCACAGCGTCTTTATCACTGACGGAGATGAATCTGCTGCTGCTCCACGTTTATGACCTGGACACTTTACATTCCTGCACATTCATCCACAAACTGAGCTCCACTCGTCATTTTAATCAGGGTTTTCTACAATAAACAAAGTGTTAAATATTCATCTCGATAAGAAATAAACTAACAAACTGTCAAATAGTGAAATTAAGTTTTTAAAGCAGAAATTAGCTTCACAACTGATCCAATAATAATAATAATAATAATTATAATAATGAAGTTTATTCTGTTGATGTGTCCAGAACCCAGTCCCTGATCCAGTCCCTGATCCAGTCCCTGATCCAGTCCCTGATCTGGTCTCTAACCCAGGTCCAGTCCCTGATATTTTCTCTGATCCAGTCTCTGAACCAGTCCCTCATCTTCTCTCTGATCTAGTCCCTAACAGAGTCCCTGATCCAGTCCCGGTCTCTGATCCAGTCCTTGATTCAGTCTGCAGCGGTTTCTGCAGAAGAACCAGTACCTGATCCAGTCCCTGACCAAGTCGCCGATTCAGTCCCTCATCTTGTCTCTGGTCTAGTCCCCGACAAGAGTCCCTGATCCAGTCCCTGTCCCTGATCCGGTTTCTGACCCAGGCCCTTATGATGTTCCTGATTTTTTTCTCAGATCAAGTTCGTGGTCCAGACTGAGAACCAGTCCCTGATCCGGTTTCTGACCCAGTCTTTGACCGGGTCCCAGTCCCTGCCCCCAGTCTCTGACGCAGTCCTAAACCCAGTCCTTGCCCCAGTCTTTGACCTGGTCCCATCCCAGCCCCCCCCCTGTGCAGTGACTCAGTCCCAGGACCCCATGATGCAGTGACCAAGTCTTTGACCCGATCCCAGTCTTTGACCCGATCCCAGTCTTTGACCCGATCCCAGTCTTTGACCTGGTCCCAGTCTTTGACCCGGTCCCAGTCCCGGTCCCCCTGGTGTACCTACCTGCCACCAGCAGGATGGGGTGTTTATCGGGGTGCAGCTCCATCTGCCTGGCGATCCAGGGTCCATCAAAGTGTGCGTACCACCAGCCCTTCTTCTTGGCCTGCGGGTCCTTGTACTGGTCTCCCGGCCGGATGAACGGGATCCGGAAGTAGCGCTGCTGCCGGTTCTTGGCGATCTCGTACTGGCGGGCCGGGATGGGCGGGGCCGGGTTCTGCTGGGCTGTGATTGGACGGGACAAACACAGTCAGGTGGCTTCAGGCGCTGTTGGGGACCAATCAGGAGCCAGCGGCCATGTTTACATGCAGCCTGGAGCCGATCGATGGAAATGATGGGACGTATTTGCGTTTTTAGACCTTATTCCTGTTCACCAGCCTGTGTATGGAGGTTTTACACCTAAAAACAACCAACAGAGATTTAACACCTACACCTGTCCGTGTTCCGTCACCAAAACTAAACTGAAAGGGTTTAAAGTGGACTAGTGTCGCTGCAGGGACACAGGTGAGTGATCTGGAATAAGGATCATGGAAGAAACAATCATGGACTGAGAATCCATCCTGAGGTTTCCTGCTTTGAATTCTCTGCATGTAAACATTCCGGCCGGATCGGATCATGTCTGAATGACGTCTCCACGTGTCGCTGTCATCGCCAGTTCGATCGGATCTGATGACGGATGGAGGATCAGACATGAAGCAGCTGTTTCTGAGGGTGTGCAGACTCATGTGAAACATAACAAAAACTGAATTAGCATCGTTCTACAAATTGGAGCGTAAAGGATCTACAGAGGCTGGTAATACAGGGGCTGAGGCTGCAGCTGGTTGGTCAGCTCACTGCAAAAAGCTTCATCTTTTATTCAGCTTTGAAATGAGAAATCTGTCCTAAAGGGACGTAAAGTTAGTGCAGGGTCTAATTTATCAAAGGAACGGCCTCAAAGCTCCAGGCTGCTCATCGGGTTTTAGACACAGAGCAGATTCTTTTTTTATGGCTAAACAAACAAGTACAGTTTGGAGTTGATTCCAAGATTTAAACAACTTCTTAAACTGAGTTTTTGCAGCAGCTACAAAACCTGAAAATAAAATGTCACCGTCACCAACACCGAGCCAGAGAGACGATAAAACCTGGAATATCAGTTTATTCATGTCAGGGTCGTCCACCAAATATTAGTTGATGAGAAAAATCAAGATTTCATTGGTCCGTCAGTCACAGGGTTAAAAAAAAGGCTTTTAATTTGAAATGACAGACACAGGAAGTGGTAATAATTAGTCTTTTGTAAGATTTTACATGTGAACAAGCAAACAGCTGATCCCAGCGGATTTTACTTTATTAATATTATTATTATTAGTTAATTAGCCTGTCAGGCAGGAAACTATGCACAGGGTGAAACTAATAAGACTGAGACTATATAGAGAGTGTGTTTAAATACCAGATCAGGTTGTAATGGAGAGAATCGTTATGATGAGTCAAGAGTTCATTTACAAACTAGTTCAGAGGTTTAGACACAGACTGGTTGTCCATTCGCTGCTTGAAGGACGAACCTTTTACAACCTTTTGTCTCATTTCTCCTCCAGTCACGCTCCTGTAATCATGATGATACCATCTGCTGCCAAACCAGGAAACTGCCTGAAAGCTGCAGTCCTCCTCCTGTCTGTCTGTCTGTCTCCTGTCTGTCTGTCTGTCTGTCTGTCTCCTGTCTGTCTATTTCCTCAGAGTTATGACCTCTTTAACAAACGTCTCACAGATGGAATGAAGACGAAGCTTTGAGCCTCAAACCCTTCAAACAATCACTTCACACACGTCTTAATAGAGGCAGCAGTTGCCATGGAAACATCCACCTTTCCCCAGTTTGCAGGAAACAAAGCAGAATCCGACAGCGACTCAGTTAGAGCAGACTGCGCCAGGCTGGGAGTTAATGGGGGGCGAGGTGTGGGGGGTTAGTAGCTTTGAACACCAGAGGAAGAACCACTTACATGTTTTTATCACAGGAGGCACAAGATCTGAAAATAAACATGTCAGGTTACATGGAGAAACAAGTCATAACAATGAATCAGAAAGAGGGTGAAATTACAACTATATAACTCTAAAGTTAGAGTTATATACTGTAGTTATGACAACAGCTGACAGAAATATACAGAACGTTCACAGCATTGGAAACAAAGCGAGAAACAGGAGACAGAATGAAAAGTATCATGAGTCCAGTTCTTCCATTTCATATATGTAATGTATGGACACGCGTGGGACAGATGTGGGACAGATGTGGGACAGATGTGGGAGGTCCTACTTTGAATTTTGCAATCCTCCTATCAGGTATTGAACCCTGTGTTACTTTTCTGAGAGATCCTCCTCCTTTTTCCCTTCACATGGCGTCCCCCAGGGCTCAGTTCTAGGTCCCCTTACTGTTCTCTCTACATATTCTACCCCTGGGGTCTATTTTTTTGAGGAAGCATAGGATTCCCTTCCACTGCTTTGCTGATAATTGTGCAGGTGTATTTGCCGTTAACGGCTCCTCCTTCAGGTCGAGTTTAACTGACATCAAGACACGGATGGACTTTTTAAAATTAAATGAAAGCTAAACAGAGGTTGTCCGGTTCCCTTGGCCCACTAGCAGCCTACATATGATCCCAGACCAGGAATCTTAGGCTACCATTGATTCATTCATGCTTTTATCACATTTCAGATTCTTGTAATTCCCTGCATTGACCACACTAAGCGAGTAATAAGAAACATGAACACACAACCCAAGTGCTTTCTGCTCTTCAGATGGATTCCAGTTAGATGCAGGATTGATTTTTGATTTTTTTCTTTTATTAGTTTTTAAGTCTCTGAACGGGCTTTTCCCTCAGAGTACCTGAGTGAACGTGTTAAACTGCAGCAGCTCCACTGATCCCTGAGGTCAGTCATGAGTAACTAGATGTGCCTCATCCCTTCTAAAATTGAGAGGAGATGGAGTTTTCACAGATGTAGCTCCCACTTTGTGGAACATATTACATTATTATAGAGACTCCACTTTGAAAGCACAATTAAAACACACTTATTCACTTTAGCTTTTGTTGGAGTACGGCCATTTTTATTGGATTTTTACTTAAAGAACTTTGGTAACCCACCATCTTTGTTAAATGTGCTATAAAAATGCACCTGGCATTGAACTTTGACCCATGTCCTCCCATCTCTGCTGAGAAAAAGGACGTCTGACACATGGTTCCATGTGCACATGTTTACACGTACATGTAAACATTAGTCTACACATGTACATTAGTACATGTGTAGACTTTAAATTAAAGGAAAGCAAGACAGAGGTTGTACCGTTTGGCCGCCAAGACTTGGTTCATGATCTTACCAGTTCATGTACATGTAGACATTAGTCTACACATGTACCTTAGTACATGTTTAGCTCTACATGTACATGTAGACAGTCTACACATGTAGACTAATGTCTTGACATGTAGACATTAACCTACATATGTACCTTGGTACATGTTTAGCTGTACATGCATGTAGACATTAGTCTACACATGTACCTTGGTACATGTTTAGCTGTACATGTACATGTAGACATTCTACACATGTAGGCTAATGCCTTGACATGTAGACATTAGTCTACACATGTACCTTGGTACATGTTTAGCTCTACATGTACATGTAGACATTCTACACATGTAGACTAATGCCTTAACATGTAGACATTAACCTACACATGTACCTTGGTACATGTTTAGCTGTACATGCATGTAGACATTAGTCCACACGTGTAGAGTAATGTCTACACTAATGCCACATGCATGGACATTAGTCTACACGTGTAGCTTAGTGAACACAGCTGTGCTTTAAACACTCTCCCTCAGACCTTCATCATGTCAACAACACGTCGTCTAGAAGCTTCAGCAACACGCCACCGTACCGTAGTCTGTGACGGACTTGGGCGCTCGCTGATCCGTTTCCGTGTTCCTCTTCTTGTTCTTTGACTTCCAGGCGTGGTAGACCTTGAGGCGGCGGTGGAACTCCTCCCTGCAGGCGGCGAGCAGCTCGATGTCTGCGGGACAACATTTAAACAACTGGTTTAGCCTTAGACCTGGGATACTGACGTTTAAAGGGTTAAAATCCAGAACATGAATGAATATCTGGACGGTTGCTAATTATGTTTTTAATATTCAGCTTCTTCAACCGTGACACTGAGAATCTCCGACATGTTCGGATCAGACAGGAGGCAGCGTTTCGGTTTACAGACGCCGGAGCTCGGCATGCTGGGAAGCTGTTACCATGACGACCATCCAGTCAGAGCAACAAAACACCCATCCAGTCTATACATCTGTATCTATATCTAGCAGGAATGAGTCAGAGACCAGGATCAGAGTCGCCCTGATAGAGAAACCACTTTTACTGTGAAATTACAACAAACAAAGATTCACAACATGTCAAGGACCTGTGGGACCTGATCTTTACACAGGACCAGAACCAGGACCAGGGTCAGGACCAGGGCTCAGACACTCACCACATGAGGTGTTGATGGCGTCCCGGAGCTCTGCGTACTTCCACTTGCTCAGCTCGAACTTCTTGGCGCCGGCAGCAGCTTTGGAGGCCTGGACCTGTGGACCTCTGACCCACAAACACAGGAGACAGGGATTTAGGGACAAGATGGAGAACAGGACTGAGGGAAACCAGCCTGGAGACCAGAGGACCCTGGTCCATCAAAACAGGAAGTAGAGACAGGAAGTTAAAGGGCGGAGCTTATTGAGTCAGGTTAGAAGGAACAGAGGTGGGCGGAGCTTAAAGAGTCAGGTTAGAAGAAAGTTAAATGGGCGGAGCTTACGGAGTCAGTTAGAAGGAAGTTAAATGGGCGGAGCTTACGGAGTCAGGTAAGAAGCAACAGAGATGGGCGGGGCTTACCAAGTCAGGTTAGAAGGAACAGGTAAATGGGCGGAGCTTACTGGGTCACGTTAGAAGGATGCTGCAAACAATCCAACTTTGAAATAAATATTTGTTGTAATAAATATTTGAAACTAAATATTTGTTCTGTCATCATCTGGCTCCAAAAAGCAAACTGTTTTTAGTAAAATCACTTTTTCTTTATAGATTTTAATTATGCGAATGCTTTGACATTAAACTTCAACCGGCTTCAGGATCAGAAGCAGCAGAGTCGGTAACAGTCTGTGACGGAAGCAGGAGACAAGGTGATAGTGAAGGAAGTAGGAGACAAGGTGATAGAGAAGGAAAGTAGGAGACAAGGTGATAGTGAAGGAAGTAGGAGACAAGGTGATAGTGAAGGAAGAAGAAGACAAGGTGAGTGAAGGAGAAAGGAGACAAGAAGGGAAGAAGAAAGGACGAGGTGAGTCAAGGAAGTAGGAGACGAGGTGATAGTGAAGGGAGGAGCCAGCTGAGGCTGAGGTTTAACTTCATGCAGCTCTATGAGAATCGAGCCTCAGACAGTCTGCTGCCATCAGGCCGACTGACCCCTGATCCATTTTAGAAACTGAGAAGTTGGGGGCGGAGCCACGTCTGTCTGTGGCGTAGTGAGAGGCTGCACAGCCAATCAGACGTAGGAACCAAGATGGTTTTATGACATCACTCATTCACGCTAAGAGGCTGATGAACGCTGGTCTGAAGGTGGAAGTTCACCGCCACCAACTGACCTTTGACCTGCTGAGCTGGCTGAGGGAAATCCATGTCAGGGAAAGTTTCTACTATGAAAAGCTGCTGCTGAGGTTATTCAGCCGACAGGTCTGTTTAAAACCGTTAATGATCCTGATACAAATAAAGGTTTGTACGTTTGTAGTCAGCTGATCTGCAGGTGCAGATGTTACAATAAACAGCTTCAAAACAACAGGAAAACATTCACTTCTCTGAGGGAATTAACCCGATCAGCATGATTCTTACAGCTTCAGATCATCTGCAATTAAAACAAATCACCCGACTCTAAGATCTGTGTCATCAACAAATTCTTTATAATCGATCAGTCTTGAAGGAAAGTGATTGACAGTGATTGGTTGAGTTTGTGGGGACGACCTCACCGAGCCAGAAGTTCAGTCATCTCCTTCGCCATCTCTTCCCTAAAAACACGACGGCCGGTAGAAAACGGTTAGTTCAGACCTGAATGATTCAACCTGCAGAAAACAGACTGAGCACTAATGATTCATCAACCAGAAGAAATAAATAAATAAATGTGAGGAACGGAGGAAGAGTCGAGGTCTGAGAGGAGGCAGCGATGGAAAAATACATAAATTAGAGGAAGAAAGGAAGATAAATCATAGTCAATGAGCTGCTGCCTGAACATTAACCTTCATATGCAGAAATTAATTCATCAACGTGAAGAGAAGACGTTGACAGCAGCAGAAATACGTCAACTACTGCTGTGCTTTAATGAATCTGAGGGTCTGGTTATAAATTAACTCAAACTGTTTCAGTATTAAACCAAAACTAAAACTGGAGTTTGAACATAATCCTCACACTTTAATTTGTTTTCTTCAAAGTTCTATATTTAAAGCTTTATATTTAGAGTTTTGATGCCATGTGTGGGCAGAGACTGCGTAGATGTGACATCACAACTTCACACAGTCCTGACGGCTGGTTTCAAGGCTTAGTTTCTGATTACAGGCTGAAACATGAGACAATATTAATGGAAAAGCTGGAGTTTCTTATAGAAAACACATTAACTTCTACCTTTCTACCAGAATAATAATAAGACAGGTTAGCATTGAGGTTGCTGTAATAAGAGGGTTGCAAATAAAACAATAAATAAAAGTGGAAAGGAAGAGGAGGAGGAGGACGAGGAGGAGGAGGAGGAGGAGGAGGAAGAGCAGCTCATCTATGTGAACGTGCAGTTTGACTCTAGCTTAAATGTTAACGTTCCTCATGATTCACTATAGATGTTTTTAAATAAAGTGAAAATCCTGCAGTGAAATCACTGAGAATCACAGAGAAACTTCACTGAGAAAGGTGTTTGGGGTGTTTGGGGTGTCGGTTGCCAGGGAAACCTACATGGTCAAGCTCTTGAGCTGCGTGGTTCCAGCAGCGCTGTAAACAGAGGATTATAGCGTTATAAGAAGCAGCTCTACACAAACACAACAAACCAATCAGGAAGAGGAAGGTGATTCCTTCCCCTGAAGTGATTCTCTGTCCAAACTCATCACAGCACAGACTCCAAATCCATCGCACTTCTGGAAGGTGTTTACTTCGACTTCTATCAGTCATCAAATCTCAAAACGATCAATGATTTACTAAGCCTGAAGTGTGTGTGTGTGTTGATGAGCGCTGGTATTACACAGAACTACTCTCAGAGACTGAAATATAATCACTGTTACAAAGAACTACTCTGACTAAAACATGATTGTTATTGTTACACAAAACTACTCTCAAGAAACTGAAACACGGTTGCTGTTTTTACGCAGAACTACTCTCAGACAATGAAATATAATCACTGTTACAAAGAACTACTCTTACTAAAACATGATTGGTGTTTACACAAAACTACTCTTAGAGACTGAAACACGGTTGCTGTTTTTACGCAGAACTACTCACAGTCGTTTTTTGTAACAATAGTGATCATATTTCATTGTCTATGACTAAAACATGATTGCTATTGTACAAAAAACTACTCAGAGACTGAAACATAATCACTGTTATTACACAGAACTACTCTCAGACAATGAAATATGATCACTGTTGTTACAAAGAACTACTCTGACTAAAACATGATTGCTGTTATACAGAACTACTCTCAAGAAACTGAAACACGGTTTCTGTTTTACACAGAACTACTCTCAGACAATGAAAGATGATCACTTTTGCTGTTGTTACACAAAACTACTCTCAGAGACTAAAAAATAATCCCTATTGTTACAAAGAACTAGTTTCAGAGACTGAAACATGATCACAGTTGTTCAAAGAACTACTCTCAGAGACTGAAATATAATCACTGTTGTTACAAACAACTAGTCTGACTGAAACATGATTGCTGTTGTTACACAAAACTACTCTCAGAGACTAAAACATGATCTCTGTTTTTACAGGGAACCACTCTTAGAGACTGAAATACTGTAATCATTGTTATAGAGAACTACTCTGACTGAAATATCATTGCTGTTTTGTTTTTTTTTACACAAAACTACTATCAGAGACTAAAACATAATCCCTATTGTTATACAGAACTACCCTCAGACTGAAACATGATGGCTGCTATTACACAGAACTACTCTCACGATTGCTGTTACTGTTGTTATGGCTCTACACATGAGATTTGTTGACAATAAGAAAAATAAAGAAAATAGTCCTAAATTCCTGTAAGATCACAGTTTCTATTGTGTACAAAAATCATGTTGCTGACAATTAATTTAGTTAAAAAGTCCTATTTAAAAAAATGCAATAAATAAATAAAAGTGCTTTCTTTGAAACTCGTGCCGCTGTTAGTTATGAGCGTCTCAGAGATCAGAAATCAGGGTTGTGCTGGATTGTTACAGCATGCAGGGGTTACGGTTTAATAGTCAGGGTGGGGACGGGGTTAAATTAAAGGGTTAAAATCGTCAGGTCTTACGCTGCTCTCTCTGGGGACGATGGAACTGAGGAGCCATTACTGGGAGAAGAAAGAAAACAAAGAAGAAGAAAATGGTTAAACACAGGAAGGATCCGTTTGGAGGTCCTGGTGATAATGGTGATAGTGACCCTGCTAATAAGGCTGCTAATTACCATGCTAATAACGCTGCTAATTACCATGCTAACAACAGGGATGATGACCCTGCTAATAAGGCTGCTAATTACCATGCTAATAACGCTGCTAATTACCATGCTAACAACAGGGATGATGACCCTGCTAATAGTGCTGCTAATTACCATGCTAATAACGCTGCTAATTACCATGCTAACAACAGGGATGATGACCCTGCTAATAGTGCTGCTAATTACCATGCTAATAACGCTGCTAATTACCATGCTAACAACAGGGATGATGACCCTGCTAATAGGGCTGCTAATTACCATGCTAATAACGCTGCTAATTACCATGCTAATAACAGGGATGATGACCCTGCTAATAAGGCTGCTAATTACCATGCAAATAACGCTGCTAATTACCATGCTAACAACAGGGATGATGACCCTGCTAATAGGGCTGCTAATTACCATGCTAATAACGCTGCTAATTACCATGCTAACAACAGGGATGATGACCCTGCTAATAGGGCTGCTAATTACCATGCTAATAACTAATAGGGCTGCTAATGATCCTGTTATTGATCCTGCAAATAATCATACTATTGGTTATATTATTGATCCTGCTAATGGTCCTGCTATTGATGCAGCTAATAATCCTGCTAACAATCCTGTTATTAATCCTGCTAATAATCATACTATTGGTCATGTTATTGATCCTGTAATGATCCCTGTTATTGTTCCTGCTAATAATCCTGTTATTGATCCTGAAACCCTGCTATTGATCCTGCTAATAATCATGTAAACAATCCTGTTAATAATCTTGAGGCTGATAATAAATTTCTCAGTACAGAAACGTGATGGTCGATCGATTCCCGTCTCTTTTTAAACACATTTTGTGCTTCGGTCCTTCAGACTCCAAGAACTCAGCAGATTTTTCTGAAAGACCATGTTCCAGACAAACACCTGAGACCTGGAGTGTGTTTGTTAGACGGTGTGTGTGTGTTTGTTGGCGTGTGTGTTCGTTGGGTGGTGTGTGTGTGTTACCTGCGCAGGCCTGAGTCGTTCTGCACCTCCTCAGGGATAAGCTCCGCCTCACTCTGGGCGATCCTCAGGGCCAGTTCTCGGTCCCTCCTCTCTTGTTCCAGGATGGTTTGTCTGGACGCGTCCTCCTCACGCTCCGCCTGCAGCTGCAGCTCCATCTCCTCCTGAACACATGACTTTACTGGATTAGCACTTCTGGACACCTGGAGAGACACCTGTCTGCTTCAGGTAACACTTGCTGCTGATTTCTATCACCCGGCTCTAGAATACCAGGTCAGGTCTGTGCAGGATCAGCTTCTTTCAGTGAAACTGGAAGAATCTAAATCCTCCTTCTCACCTACAAAGATCTTAAAGACGTTGAATCTCAGGCTCCTTCAGCCACATCTCTTCATCACAGCAGCTAAACACAGATTCAAATCCAGCCGTAGAGTTGCAGCGTTTTTTCAGGACTTCACAGTAAAGCCATTAAATCCTGCAGCTGCTCTTCTTTTTCTGTTTTATAGCAGGAAGTTTCCTTTATTTCTCTCCATCACTCTATCAGCCTCTGTCTGGGTTTGTGATTCTATTATGTTTTTTTGCTGTAATTAAAGTTTAATGTACTGGCAAAATAAAACCTGTGAATCAGTCAATTCTATTATGACTTATTTCTAACATGAATCTAATTCTTTCAGGAAGTAAACAGGAAGTGGTTGATCTGAACTCTGACATCACAACATGATGAGGTTCTGTTTGTTCTGTCCCACCTGGAGCCTCCTCTCCTCCTCCTCCCTCCTCTTCCTCTCCTCCTCCTCCTGCTTCCTCTTCAGCTCCATCTCTGCTTTCCTGGAGAGGAAGACAAACAGCAAAACACTGAAACATGACCTTCAGTCTGCGACCTGCTGGTGAATCTGAACTTTCCATAGACGCGGAAGTGATTAATAAACTGAAGCCGTCAGCTCTAATGTTTCTGTTAGTGCTTCAGTGGTTTTTGTCGTCCTGATCCTCTGGGGACAATCTGCAGATGGATTCTTACGGTAAAATCAGGGAATAAAATGAGCAGAAGTGATGTAATCAGCCATTTCCCCCCTTCTCCTTTAAATCACCTGCAGCTCAGCAGAATATCTATAATAACTATAAATCAGCCTGAACTTTACAGCTTTAGAAAATAAATCCTTTAGGAGCATCATCTCATTACATAAATCTCTGTGGGATCATTTTCACTGAAACTGCTTCTGCAGCAGAGCGACATGTTCATCAGAGCCTGAAGATACAGAAGTTCTCCTCCCAGAAGCCCCGCCTCCTCTTGGAAGCCCCGCCTACTCCCTGAAGCCACACCTACTCACAAGCAACATGTGATCTGACTTATTATTGTGCACTACAAAAACTGAAATATGAAAATGTGAAAATATCCCAACTAGTCCAACACAGAGCAGAACCACCCGACCCAGTTTGACAATTCAGCCTAGTTCAAGTTTCTTTCCTTTCAATTTGTCTTGTTTTAAAAAAAAAAAAAAAAAAGATTAAACTGACTAAAATCAAGAAAACAACTTGAAATAAGTCAAACTATCCACTAGAACAAGACAAATTCACTCAACACTGGACCAATTGGACCAAAAAGACCACCCCCTCTGCATATAGCCCCGCCTCCTCCCTGAAGCCCCGCCTCCTACATGAATCCCCATCCACTCACAGACAGCGGTCCCCCTCCCTGAAGCCCCGCCTCCTACCTGAAGCCCCGCCTCCTACATGAATCCCTGCCCACTCACAGACAGCAGTCCTCCTCCCTGAAGCCCCGCCTATTCGCATACACAAGTACTCCTCCTTGTAAGAAGCCCCGCCCACCCACAGGCCCTCCTCCCTGATGCCCCGCCCACTTACAGGCACCGATCCTCCTCCTCCTGCTTGCGTCTCTTCTCCTCCTCCTCCCTCCTCTGCCGCTCCCGCTCCATCTCCTCCTGGATGCGTCTCAGCCTCTCCCGCTCCTCCTCCTCCTTCTTCTTGTTCTGCATGGCCGTCAGCAGCTGCTCCGACCGCGTCACCAGCGCCTGGAAGTCGTGGTCGATGTCGATCCGCGACATGACGGTGCTCTGATGGAACAGAGGAGCTCGTTGAGATAAAAGACTCCAGGAGGTTTAAGCCTTCACAGATCAGGGCTCTGACTGGTCAGACCTTGATTTTGATGATGAGGGCGTCGATGGCGGCGTCCAGGTCCTGGATCTGTTTGCTCATCTCCTGTTTTCCCTCCTTCAGTCCGGCCACAACCTCGTTGAAACGGTCCATCCTCTTCTTCAGGTTCCGTACCTTCACCAAGCCGTCGATCCTGAAACAACAAACATGTCCACTGACTTTAACTCCAGCATCATCTGAACAACACTTTACTTCCAACGTTTAAAGTTCATTCATGCGTCTACATGTTCTCTACTGTAACGGACAGACCCACCTAGGTTTGTGCTTCCTCCTACACAACCACATCCGGACCTGTTTCTGCATGGTGATGCAGGCGTTGGCCCGATACAGGATCTTATTCTTCACTGAGAAACAACAAGAAAACACACATTTAACAATTTAACATTCATCTCACAACATTAGAATCTCTGTGGACCAAAACATCACTATGTCGGCCGTTGTCCAGGATGCTGTAACCATGGTAACGGTAAGCCGTCCTTACGTTTGATGACGGACAGCGCGCACCACTGCACCTTCTTCCAGCGGCTGTGGATCAGCCAGGTGTTCACCTTCTTCACCAGCTCCGCCAGGTGGTCCGGGTCCGACTTCATGATCTGGTCAAACTCCGCGAACTGGAAACAGGCGAGAGGTTCACGGTCAGAGGGTTTACCAACCCTGACCCTAAACCCTGTCCCTTAACCCTGACCCTAAACCCTGACCCACAATCCAAAACCGCTTAAGCCTGAACTTATTTTTTAGTTTTGCTTAAAGTTGGAAACATCTTTGTGGCAGCTGTATCCAGGTCAAGGATCATTGATCCAGTGGAGGAATAAAGGCTCGTTTGTTGGCTCTGGTCCATGGGGTCTCACCTGGTCTCACCTGGCCTCACCTGGCCTCTGGACAGAAGGACTAATGCTGCCTCGGGGCAGCTGGTCTCCAGGGGATCTGACTCACCTTCCCGGGCCTGAAGAAGACCCTGGTCAGGCCGAACTTGTAGTCGTTCTCGTTGAGCCCCAGAGCTTTGAACAACGCCTGCAGCACAGAGAGGAAATGAGGCCTCATGAAACACCACTGATGATGATGATGAAGGTGATGATGAAGGTGATGATGAAGGTGATGCAGCTCTGTTTTCTGACCTTACAGAACAGACGTGGGTCCAGGCGACACAGTTTGGGAGGCATGTACTTCTGGTACATGTTGTAGAGCTCATGGAAGGGAGCTCTGGAGGGGAAGCCGCCCTGCATCAGGTCCAGGACCGAAACCATCCCTGATAGTTCCAGAGAATATTCAGATTAGACCCGTTAATCTGGATATTAATACAATACACGTATTCATCTGGACATTAATAGTATGCAGAGGATTCATCTTAATAATAAACAGGTTCATCTGAATATTAATACTATACATAATTCACCATTGGTACTGGGGGGATAAGGTTGGTGTTCAGGGGGGGGGTGTTGGGGATTACGGTTGGTGATGGGTGGTTAGAGGATTAGGGGCTCGGGGGTTGGTACTGGGAGGTTGGTGTTGGGGGGGTTAAGGGTGGTGTTGGGGATTAGGGTTGGGAATTAGGGTTGGTGTTGGGGGTTAGAGGATAAAGGGTTAAAGGGTTCGTGTTGGGGATTAGGGTTGTGTTGGGGGACTAAGATTTGGTGTTGAGGGGATTAATGTTAGGGGGGTTGGGGTTAGAGGATTAGGTGTTAGGGGGTTAAGGTTGGGGTTTGGGGGGATGGGGGTTTGGTGTTGGAGGCCTTAAGGTTGGTGTTTGGGGGTTAGAGGGTAAAGGGTTAGGGGGTTGGTGTTGCGGGCCTTAAGGTTGGTATTGGGGGGTTGGTGTTGGGGGTTAGAGGATTAGGTGTTAGGGGGTTAAGGTTGGGGTTTGGGGGGATGGGGGTTGGTGTTGGGGGCCTTAAGGTTGGTATTGGGGTGTTGGTGTTGGGGATTAGGGTTGTGTTGGGGGACAACACCTTGGTGTTGGGGGGGTTAGAGGATTAGGGAATATGGTGTTGGGGGGTTGGTGGGTCAGGGACAGACTCCGTTTTCTCTTGTCCTGTAGCCATGATGCTGTTCAGTGTGGTGAACCTCAGTTTCCTGCAGCTTGAGGCCTGATTGTTAATGAGTAAAATGTGCTGATAAAGGATCAATTAAAAGCCTGACTTTTGCAGAATAAAATGTGCTGATTAAGGATCAATAGATCAGAGAACCAGACTCACCGGAGCACTGCAGCTGGGACAGAATCTGAGCTCCTTCAAACTGGTGACTCACCATCTTCAGGTTGGGCTTAATGCAGCGAATGAAACTGGAACCCTGGGGACAAGAGACGAGGACAAGAGAGACAAAGACATACATTATTAGAAGAGAACAACCACTGCACAAATCTAATTTCTATTTATTAATGTCATTATTACGACTAGAAGAACAAGAACAAGACACTGACTGTACTGCGGAGTTTATCCAGTAGAATGTTCAGCTGAGTCTGCAGAGAAAAGAAGGAAAAGTTTAACAAATGTGGTTAAAATCAGTCGGTTCAGTAGTTTTATTAAAGCTTATTAAAGTGACTCATGTAGCTAATGACTATGATCATAGTAAAGGTTAAATTTATTAGTTGAAATCTGACCTTGAACTTGTTTCCGACACTGATGAAGCCGAGTTTTCCCGCCTTCTGCTTGGCGTCCTTGCTGTTGTTGGCGTTCTCGAAGAGTTCCCTCACGAAGCGGTCCTTGGACTCGCTGACCAGACTCTCCAGAGACATGTGCAGGGCGTCGTTGTTCTTCTCCACGAACTTGGTCTGAAGGAAGCAATCGATTTAAAAATCAGGCCTCAGTCACGCAGAGACAACGTTAACGAGACGTCCGAGTGGTCAGTGAACGCACCGTCTCGTAGCACACGGCGCCCGCAAAATGTCTGATGATGAAGCCTTCGTCGTCCCTCACGTTCCTGTGGATGGCCAGCTTCGACTTCCTGGGAATCTGAGACACACAAGTTTATTCCCATTAGCGCTCGCTGCAGTTCTGTCAATCAGTGCGATTATTAAAAAGTTATTGATCAGCTTCGCATCACCGAGTCTGGATCAGTTAGCTCTGGCGTTAGCTCTGGCGTTAGCTCTGGCGTTAGCTCTGGCGTTAGCTCTGGCGTTAGCTCTGGCGTTAGCTCTGGCGTTAGCTCTGGCGTTAGCTCTGGCATTAGCAAGTAAAGGCTGGATCCTGACTGAGTTTAACACATCATAGCAGAACTACAGAGACATGATACTTCCACTAGTTTCTACTTTACAGATGTTAAAGAATTCACTGAAATGTGACATGCACGGTGTGGACACATTTTTTATTTGGTAATCAGGATGAGTGTCTTTTTAGCCAAAATCCTATTAAAGCTACAGCAAACTTCATTAGCCATGTCTATTAAAGAGATGAAATATGTATTCAATTCCTTTTTTTTGTACTGAGTGAATAATTTGACGACTTTTTGGAACACTGTCAACCCTTCAGCCGTCCTTATCAAAGTGCTAACTTTTTACTATGTGCTGTTATATTCTAATCACCGTTAAAAATAAGAAAAGTTTAATAGAAAAGCACACAGTGTTTTTATTAAAGCGATGGGGTCATTTACATTTATAGAAGGAGCTGGAAGGTCTCACGCCACAGATAAACACATTTATGTCTTAGAATCATCACATCCAGGAGAGACTATGAACTGGATTATGAGTCCACTACACAATTAATATGATGCTAACGGACATAGATTATTATGGAGTGTTCCTTATGCTGAAGGAGGATTAGCTTTAGCTTTAGCATTAGAAAGTAAAGGACGGATCCTGACTGAGTTTTACACGTCATCACATCTAATTGGAACCAACTCTGGTGAAGGTTGTTTGGGTAACGCTCACCCCTCCTAAACTCTGCTGCTGTAGTTTGTTGTTTTTACTGTAGTTTGTTGTTTTTACTGTAGTTTGTTGTTTTTACTGTAGTTTGTTGTATCGACTGTAGTTTTTTGTATCGACTGTAGTTTTTTGTATCGACTGTAGTTTTTTGTATCGACTGTAGTTTTTTGTATCGACTGTAGTTCGTAGCGTGTTTGTTGTTCCTCTCACCGTCAGGCGGAAGTGTCCGCTGTGTTTGCTGTGGACAGTGTCGGTGAAGTGCTGGTCGCTGGGCTGAGGGAGGCGGTTCTCTTCGTCCAGGATGTCCAGGATCCCGATCACCTTCCCCTCCACCAGGTCTGGAAACAAACACATTAACCCCTTTGTTTTCTTCATCAATGAGTTTCTGGTGCTTGTAGTGTGCTGCTACATCAGACGCTTTTTATTCTCCGGGTTTTATAATGTTGAGCAGCAACAAACACACAAATGCATCTGATTAATCTACAGATTGGAGTCAGTGGAACTTCTTACCGATACAGTCCTGATTGTCCACGTAATGAACCTCGTTGACTCCCAGACCCTCCTTCTGATACAGCTCCTGCTCCTGGAACACAAACACATCTCTGATCAGTCAGAGGCTGTTTGATATGGAGAGGACGAGAACAAGGATAGAGACGAGAACAAGGACAAGGACAGGGAAGAAATAGGAATGGGGGCAGAGGTAGGAACCAGGATGGGTACGGGGACAAGGACAGGGATGAAGACAGGGAACAGGGACAAGGAGAAAACAAATTGAAGCCTGTCCCCATCCTCGTCCAACAGAAAGTCACGTTGAGATTGTTAATTCAACAGAAAGTCAAGAACAGGGACAAGACGAGGAGAATGACTGGGATGAGGACAGGAAACAGGGCAGAATTTAATTTGTTAATTCTCCAACCAAATGTCAAGGATAGGGACGGGGACAAGGAAAAGGACAATGACATGGTTGAGTTTGTCAATTGTCCAACAGGAAGTCGTGTCTGAGCAGCAGAACATCAGATGAATCTCTTACCTCCTTCAGGATCCGCTCGTTGAAGAACTGCTGCAGCTTCTCGTTACAGTAGTTGATGCAGAACTGCTCGAAGCTGTTGTGCTCAAAGTATTCTGCAAAAAGCCCCAAGATCAGTCACACAAACTCACAGAAACTACGATTAACAGCTACTAACGCACTGAAAAAAAACATGTTAACGTCTGGAAACTCAACAACAGCCTGAAGCTAACACAAAGTCCTGAGGTGGTTCAGAGAACGGATCTACTTTCTGGATGTTTCTGGGACTGACCGAAGCCGGCGATGTCCAGGACGCCGATGAAGCTGGAGGACGAGTCGAAGGGGAAGCACTGGTTGACCCTGGTCACCACGTGGTCGAACAGGCGGCTGTACACGGCCTTCGCCAAGGCGTCACGGGCGTGGTTCGCCTGCTCCACTTTGAGCGGCACTCTGGAAAACACAGACGTCATGAGTCAGCACACATGTGAAAACCAGCTGGAGATGCACCTGAAAACCAGCTGGAGATGCAACTGAAAACCAGCTAGTGATGCAACTGAAAACCAGCTAGAGATGCACCTGAAAACCAGCTGGAGATGCACCTGAAACCAACTAGAGATGCACCTGAAAACCAGCTGGAGATGCACCTGAAAACCAGCTATAGATGCACCTGAAACCAACTAAAGATGCACCTGAAAACCAGCTATAGATGCACCTGAAACCAACTAGAGATGCACCTGAAACCAACTAGAGATGAACCTGAAACCAGCTAGAGATATAGGGTTAGGGTTAAAGAAAGCAAAGATTTCACTTTAAACATCTTTATTCACAGCTTTAATAACTAGTAGGTCTAAATAAGAATGTGCCTCATGTATTAATATTCGAGTTAAATTCCCTCAAACTCTAGTTAATGTGCAGGCGTCTCCTCCCTGAAGGAGACAAACTATTTTTTCCACCATTTCAACCATCTGCCGCCAGCAGAAAGTCTGTTTTCTTTAGATTTTCAGTCTAAAGCTTTTCATTTTTTTTTCTTTTTGGCTTTAACATCAAGAATAAACATGTTGAATTGTCTTGTTTTTTTCCACCATCTGCCTCAGCAGAGACAGTTATTTCTAGCTTCCTGCTGGACAATTAACCTGTTTCTGACCAGTGATCTGATCATCTCTGTCCTTCACTTATAAATATGAATATCTGGCATTAATCCAGTGAAAATAAACCACATGAAGGTAACGATAATATATTTAAATCAGATAAAGTTTCCTGTGGGGAAATAAGAATCTGATGAGAAGACAGAGATCTCTTATTATATCAGTATGTTAATATCAGCTTCAGTTTCAGTATATTAATGCATGCGTCCGTGTTCCAGCCTCAAACTAAAATTAAATCTGTCCGAGTCTGTTCCTGCTGATTTTATTATTATTGCTTCTTATTCAGTCGATTCAACTTCTCAGCGTCCCTGAACTTTTCATGAAGGAGAATCAGCTCCTGCAGCTCCGAGTCCTAAAAACTTCACTTTTATAGCTTCACTTTTTATCTAGTTCAACTGCTGAGAATCACATTTCCTGCTCTGCAAGTTTGGTTCAGTCAAAATTAAACATTTTATTCAATTAATTCAGTTACAGCCAATCAACAAAATGGAAGGAAACACGTCAATAAACACTAAATATTACAAATATTCTGAATCAGATCATTAATATCAGTGTGAAAGTCACCGTCAGAGTTCAGAGGTGTGTGTGTGTGTGTGTGTGTGTGTGTGTGTGTGTGTGTGTGTGTGATGAGGACCCGGATCCATCGTCGACCTTTTCTTTGGGATAATTCACATCGAGCCACAGAAACAGCTGCAGGACCTTTGAGTTCCAGGGATTTTACAGCATCACGTGGAGATATTGAAATTTATTTATCCAAGACGCCGAAGGACAAAGTTTAAAAAAGAAAAAAAAAAGTTTTAAAATGTCAGAAAAGCAGCGGAAGGTTTCAGGCTTAAATCAAACAGCACCCATGACTTTAACCTTCAATAATCACACAGAAATACTGGTCTTCATAAGTTAGAATGACAACAACCTTCATTCACTCTGGGATCTTCAAATCATCCTGGAGCCTCAAAAAAATGTTATTTATAGA
>CM060477.1:1081433-1193933 GCA_030544235.1 Lepturacanthus savala | reverse complement strand
AAGAGGAGGAAACAGGGAGGAAGGAGGAGGTGGAGGAGTAGGAGGAGGTGCTGCAACACCACAAACTAACCACTGTTCATATTGTAGCAGAGATTCTACTGAAACCAGAGGGTCCAGGTCTGATATTCTCAGTTATTACAACAGTAAACTGTGTGTGGAGGCGTTGACACATTTATTTTATACATCAATAAAGTGAGCGGAGACTTCCTGACCCTGCAGGACAGAGCGAGTCCATTGTGGTTGAAGTATGACGGTGTCCTGATCTCCATCTTTCTCCACTGAGACAAGACGGCGTCACACACTGGTACAAACCAGCTGCAGCAGGACACTGGTCCCACTGTTCAGGACTCGGCTGCTCTCTGAGGACAGATCCAGGACCAGATCTAATGACAGATCCAGGACCAGATCTAATGACAGATCCAGGACCACATCTAATGACAGATCCAGGACCAGATCTAATGACAGATCCAGGACCACATCTAATGACAGATCCAGGACCACATCTAATGACAGATCCAGGACCACATCTAATGACAGATCCAGGACCACATCTAATGTCAGATCCAAAACCAGATCTAAATTTAGGTCTAAGATCAGATCTTTGATCCCAGTTCAGATTCATGGTCCAGATCTAAAATCAGATCTACCCTCAGATCTATGATCAGATCTTTAATGTAATATCAGATCAAAGGCCAGATCTAAGATCAGATCTTTGATCTAAGATCAGATCTTTCATCTAAGATCTGACCTTTGATCTAATATCAGATCAAAGGTCAGATCTAATGTCAGATCTTTGATCTAAGATCAGATCAAAGGCCCAATCCAATATTTAAAAATCAGATCACAGATCAGATCTAAGGTCAGATCTTTAAAGTAATATCAGATCAAAGGTCTGACCTTAGATCAAAGGTCTGACCTTAGATCAAAGATCTGACCTTAGATCAAAGATCTGACCTTAGATCTACCATCAGATCTAAAGCAGCGTATGAGTTGATTCTGATTTTGACTGTTTCTGTGACAGATTTATCTTCACCTGAGGAAATGTTCTGTATCTTCTTGCCTTTAGAAGTTGTTAGAACAGGTGTTTATGATACAGGTGTGTACCAGCAGCTGTTGACTGATATTTAACGTGTGATATTTAACATGTATGATCTATGACCCTGCAGCCGAGGTCAGAAGCAGCTAAAACAGAGATGGATGAGCAGCGTGTTCCATTAGCAGAGTAAACAGGATCAGCTGCTGAGGGAACATCACCCACACACAATGATGGACCAGTTTCCACGGCAACCGGCTCGCTCCGACATTAAAAGCTTTGCGGAGGGCGATAAGTCACCTGATCCGACAGGAGTTAACAGTCAAAGGGGGCGGGGCTAAGTTCAGGATCCTGAGTCACGACAACTATTTATTAACCAAAGTGTCTCTAAAGGACGAGTCCGTCTAAAACTGTTTGTTCCTGTTCTTTGTGACATCACAGCTCCTCAGTAAGCTGCGACAGATCAGTGATGGAGATAAAGGTCATGAGTGTTTAAACATTAACCTCAAACTAATGAAGCTGCTGCTTCAAAATCAGTCAGATCCACGTTTCAGAGTTTTAGAGACAAATCCTTTAGTTTAGTTAGATTTAATATCAGAAAGACAGACCTGAGCTCAGATCTAAGACCAGGTCTAAGATCTAAGACTAGATCAAAGATCTAAGACCAGATCAAAGATCTAAGATCTAAGACCAGATCAAAGATCTAAGGTCAGGTCTAAGATCTAAGACCAGGTCTAAGACCAGATCTAAGATCTAAGACCAGGTCTAAGACCAAATCAAAGATCTAAGACCAGGTCTAAAACCAGATCTAAGATCTAAGACCAGATCAAAGATCTAAGACCAGGTCTTAGACCCTAGACAATATCTAGGACCAGGTCTAAAACCAGATCAAAGATCTAAGACCAGGTCTAAGACCAGATCAAAGATTTAAGATCTAAGACCAGGTCTAAGACCAGATCAAAGATCTAAGACCAGGTGTAAGACCAGATCAAAGATCTAAGGCCAGGTCTAAGACCCTAGACAATATCTAGGATCAGGTCTAAGATGAGTTATTAGATCCAAAGTCAGATCCTAGATCAAAAAACAGATGTTAGATATAAGATCAGATCCTAGATCTAAGACTAGATCCTAGATCTTAGACCCAAGACCATATCAAAGTCCAGAACTAAGATCTAAGGTCAGATCTAAGGGGTCTTACACCTAAGACCATATCTAGGACAATGTCTAAGATCAGATGTTAGACCTAAGACCAGGTCTAAGACCAGATCAAAGACCTAAGGTCAGATCTAAGGGGTCTTACACCTAAGACCATATCTAGGACAAGATCAGTTACTAGATTCAAGATCAGATCCTAGATCTAAGACCAGATGTTAGATCTAAGGTCAGTTTCTATGTTTTTAACATATAAAACACAGAATCTGTAAAACTGCATTTTAACTAATCAGAGCTGCAACGATTAATCAATTAGTTTCAACTATCACATTAATCACATTAATCACATATTACATACATAATCAATTAGAGTCATTTCTAAGTAGAAAACGTCTAAATTCTCTGGTTCCAGCTTCTCTTCTCTGATTATTTCCTGGTTTCTTTAGTCTCTATAATAATAAACTGATGATCTTTGGATGAATCTTCAGCTTCTGGGAAACAATGACTGACGTTTAACATCATTTTAAGGACCAGACTAATCGATTAATCATTAATCGACCATCAGAAGAGTCGTTAGTTGCAGCTCCAGTGATTTTCAGCTCACCTTCCCCTTCTGTTTGAGAGGTTCGATGGTGAGGCTGTCGGCACCGATGTCCACGATGGTTCCCAGCTGGAATCCGTCGGTGGCGTGCGGCGCCCACACCGGCTTCCCGTCCTCCATCACTGCTGTCTGAGGAATCTGCAGAACAACACAACCGACACTGAGGACGTGATATTTCTGAGTTGTTTATGTGAAACAGAAGCTGAAACTCCTGATGACACGTTTCAGACAGACTAGGATGAGGCCTCAGACCTTTAAGAACATCTTTACTCTGTGAGCAGCCATCAAACCCCATTAAATTAATGTCAAACAGGAAACGGTTAAAGTTTAACTGCTTTAATCTCTCGACCCTTGGTCACAAACTAACAAAAATAACTCCACAAATCCTCAAAAACAACATGTTTTTATCCACATTGATCTTCTTGGTTCTAACAGAATGTGATAAATAATGAATTAGTGGCTGGATCAGCTCCCAGACGCTGATCAATCACAGACTTATTGATCCGACCAGCAGCTGATCGTGTTACTGGAAGTTTCACCATCAAAAAGGCATTGATCGGCTGTAAAGCGGTTAGCAGCATTAGCATTAGCAGCAGCGTTAGCAGCATTAGCGTTAGCAGCAGCAGTTCTTTCCCAATTTTCAGTCTCTCTCAATCTGCCAATCTAACACAAAGGCAAAAATGTCCCCAAAAAAAGTCTGTAACGACATTAAGACACATTTTGATGAAATCTACTTTATTAAATAAAGTGTTTTCACTGCCCTGTGTGTGTGTGTGTGTGTGTGTGTGTGTGTGTGTGTGTAGCATCCATCAGAGCTGTCGGCACTGAATGCGGCGACGTCTGTTCCTCCATCAGCAGCAGCTTCTCTCTGCTACTGTTTTAACCTGCTGGTTATTAAACTTTATTAAACTGTTAGTGTGTAGGGAACATTCAATAACTCTGGTGGTGTCACATTAAAACATGTCCCTGTGTTACACGGAACTAAACAAAGGTTCCTACCAATAATCCCTGTTGTTAGAGATTAACATCACTATCAACCTGCTGTTAGAGAATAAAGACAAACTAGTGACTGAAACTAGAATAAAATAGTTCCTGTAACTGATTCACATGGTTCCCTCCCTATTTACTGCATTGTCTTATCTTGTATTTTATGTTTTTATATTGGATGTCCACATAATAAATATTATTTATTATGTGGCCAAGGTGCATTGTGGGTAACGTAGGCCGCTCGTTATTTTATTTAAACTGTTAAAACTCTTCTCGTTTCTCCTGCAGTTTGTTTCAGAGTTCAGTTTAATCATGTACCTATGAGCAGCATTTGTGACATCACAACTAATTTGGGGCCAGTCGTGCTCCAGTCTGTAATTTACAGGTGTGACGTGTCCAGTGGTTAAACAGACGTCAGTGAAGGAGGAAACATGTTGAATCTGCAGGTTCAGGACAACACGACTAGGACATATAATATATATTAATTACATATTAATTACATATTAATTACATATTTATTACATATTTATTACATATTTATTACATATTTATTACATATTTATTACATATTTATTACATATATAACACGTCAAACATCTGTATCCATCCAATACAATCTCTGTTTCACCACAATAATCAGGTTAAACGGATAAAAAACAGAAATAAATCTGATTTTACACTGATCCATGCTGACAACACTAGACTCAGCTCCAGCTGTTTAGAGGCAGATACCCCAGCTGTTTAAAGGCAGATACTCCAGCTGTTTAGAGGCAGATACCCCAGCTGTTTAGAGGCAGATACTCCAGCTGTTTAGAGGCAGATTCTCCAGCTGTTTAGAGCCAGATTCTCCAGCTGTTTAGAGCCAGATACTCCAGCTGTTTAGAGCCAGAACCTCCAGCTGTTTAGAGCCAGAACCTCCAGCTGTTTAGAGCCAGATCCTCCAGCTGTTTAGAGCCAGATCCTCCAGCTGTTTAGAGCCAGATCCTCCAGCTGTTTAGAACCAGATCCTCCAGCTGTTTAGAACCAGATACCCCAGCTGTTTAGAGCCAGATACCCCAGCTGTTTAGAGCCAGATACCCCAGCTGTTTAGAGCCAGATACCCCAGCTGTTTAGAGCCAGAACCTCCAGCTGTTTAGAGCCAGAACCTCCAGCTGTTTAGAGCCAGAACCTCCAGCTGTTTAAAACCAGATACTCCAGCTGTTTAGAGAGAGATATTCCAGCTGTTTAGAGGCAGAATCTCCAGCTGTTTAGAGCCAGATACTCCAGCTGTTTAGAGGCAGAATCTCCAGCTGTTTAGAGGCAGATACTCCAGCCGTTTAGAGGCAGATACTCCAGCCGTTTAGAGGCAGATACCCCAGCTGTTTAGAGGCAGATACCCCAGCTGTTTAGAGGCAGATTCTCCAGCTGTTTAGAGCCAGAACCTCCAGCTGTTTAGAGCCAGAACCTCCAGCTGTTTAGAGCCAGAACCTCCAGCTGTTTAGAGCCAGAACCTCCAGCTGTTTAAAACCAGATACTCCAGCTGTTTAGAGAGAGATATTCCAGCTGTTTAGAGGCAGAATCTCCAGCTGTTTAGAGCCAGATACTCCAGCTGTTTAGAGGCAGAATCTCCAGCTGTTTAGAGGCAGATACTCCAGCCGTTTAGAGCCAGATACTCCAGCCGTTTAGAGCCAGATACTCCAGCCGTTTAGAGCCAGATACTCCAGCCGTTTAGAGGCAGATACCCCAGCTGTTTAGAGGCAGATACCCCAGCTGTTTAGAGGCAGATTCTCCAGCTGTTTAGAGCCAGATACTCCAGCTGTTTAGAGCCAGATACTCCAGCTGTTTAGAGCCAGATACTCCAGCTGTTTAGAGCCAGAACCTCCAGCTGTTTAGAGCCAGAACCTCCAGCTGTTTAGAGGCAGAATCTCCAGCTGTTTAGAGCCAGATACTTCAGCTGTTTAGAGGCAGATACCCCAGCTGTTTAGAGGCAGATACCCCAGCTGTTTAGAGCCAGATACTCCAGCTGTTCAGAGCCAGATACTCCAGCTGTTTAGAGGCAGATATTCCAGCTGTTTAGAGGCAGATACTCCAGCTGTGTAGAGGCAGATACCCCAGCTGTTTAGAGGCAGATACCCCAGCTGTTTAGAGGCAGATACCCCAGCTGTTTAGAGGCAGATACTCCAGCTGTTTAGAGGCAGATTCTCCAGCTGTTTAGAGCCAGATACTCCAGCTGTTTAGAGCCAGAACCTCCAGCTGTTTAGAGCCAGAACCTCCAGCTGTTTAAAACCAGATACTCCAGCTGTTTAGAGAGAGATATTCCAGCTGTTTAGAGGCAGAATCTCCAGCTGTTTAGAGGCAGAATCTCCAGCTGTTTAGAGGCAGAATCTCCAGCTGTTTAGAGGCAGATACTCCAGCCGTTTAGAGCCAGATACTCCAGCCGTTTAGAGCCAGATACTCCAGCCGTTTAGAGCCAGATACCCCAGCTGTTTAAAGGCAGATACTCCAGCTGTTTAGAGGCAGATACCCCAGCTGTTTAGAGGCAGATTCTCCAGCTGTTTAGAGCCAGATACTCCAGCTGTTTAGAGCCAGATACTCCAGCTGTTTAGAGCCAGAACCTCCAGCTGTTTAGAGGCAGAACCTCCAGCTGTTTAGAGGCAGAATCTCCAGCTGTTTAGAGCCAGATACTCCAGCTGTTCAGAGCCAGATACTCCAGCTGTTTAGAGGCAGATATTCCAGCTGTTTAGAGGCAGATACTCCAGCTGTTTAGAGGCAGATACCCCAGCTGTTTAGAGGCAGATACCCCAGCTGTTTAGAGGCAGATACCCCAGCTGTTTAGAAGCAGATACTCCAGCTGTTTAGAGCCAGATACTCCAGCTGTTTAGAGCCAGATACTCCAGCCGTTTAGAGGCAGAATCTCCAGCTGTGATTCAGCTAAAGACAGAAGCTAAAACCTTGACTCCAGCATCACATTAAAGCTTCTTTTTTTAACCTAAAAGGCTGCAACACTCGTCTATTTCAATCCACTGCCCTAAATATGAAAATCCTGCAGGTTAAAGGCTGTAGAGCTAAAATAAATCAGTGTTAACCTCCTCAGTAAGGTGGAAAATGACTTTCAACAGTCTGATTATAGTTTGATGGTTAGATATCAATATGTATTATTAATAATAATATATATGGGATTGTTCCACCACTGGATCGAACATATGTTAATATAATATTGTAAAGTTCTTTGGCAACAACATTTTATTTGTTCATGGCAATAAAGCTGCTGGAATTATAAAATTAAATTGAGAGTCAGAGATAAAAAAGTTATAGAGCAACAAAGTCCATGTCGGGAGGAGGAGTAACCGACCAATCAGGATCATTTCCTGTTTACAACCACATTATATGCATCATATTTATAATTTGTGCATGAAAAACAGAATAAAGGTAAAAATAAATAAATAAAAACAGTTGAAATTCAGTCTGAAACGTTCAGAGCAGCAACTTCTCCACAGTCTGATACTCAGACATGAGGAAAATCAGCTGCAGAAACAATTTGCTCTGGAACATGTTAGCACATTAGCTGCATCAGTTAATGTGTGTGTGTGTGTGTGTGTGTGTGTGTGTGTAAACCTCTGAAACAGAAGCTGAAAACAAACTTGAGTTCAGAGGCTGAAGCTGCAGCAGCTGTTTCTCTGAGAGTCTGAAGCACAGGAGCATCTGTGTGTGTGTGTGTGTGTGTTCCAGTGTGTGTTGCTGTGTGTGTGTGTGTGTGTCTGTGTGTGTGTGTGTGTGTGTGTGTGTGTTCCAGTGTGTGTTGCTGTGTGTGTGTGTGTGTGTCTGTGTGTGTGTGTGTGTGTGTGTGTTCCAGTGTGTGTTGCTGTGTGTGTGTGTGTGTGTGTGTGTGTTGCTGTGTGTGTGTGTCGGCCCACTCAGCTAACAAACAGCTGATTGTTAGATCTGTGTCATCGCTCTCTGAGGCGAGTCACGTGTTCAACAGAGAACAGAGATCACACACTGATGGAGGATGGAAACACACACACACACACACACACAGACTGAAACACACACACTTAACACAAAACACACACATACTGAACACATACAGACTGAAATGCACACACATACAGAAACACACACACTAAAACACACACACACACGTTTAACACACAGACTGAAACACACACTTAACACAAAACACACACAGACTGAAATGCACACACTGAACACACCCACAATAGACAAAAATACACACACACCAGACTGAACACCCACACACACACTTCAGATTACAACACACACACTGGACAGACACTGAACACACACACACACACACACACACACACTGGACAGACACTGAACACACACACACACACACACACACACACACACACACACTGGACACACACACACACACACACACACACACACACACACACACTGGACAGACACTGAACACACACACAGACACACACACTTAACAGACACAGCAGACTTGAACACACACACACACAGATCAGACCAGGTTCCATCACAAATCATCGTGACCAGTCGTCCTGATGAAGTCATGTGACTCACTGACGTGTTTCATAGACAAACTGAAGGTGGTTTAATGTTTCAATATTGATGTCAGACAGAAACAGTCGAACCCAGAGCAGCTTCACTTTAAAGGAAAAGTCCTGTCACAGGTTTGCAGTTTATTTTAGGAATGTCCTTTCCATGGATGATGAATGGTTCATTCTTTGCATTTTATGATTCACTAACTGTTGTCCTGCCCACTGTGAAGCCCTGCCCACAAGGAAGCCCCGCCCACTGTGAAGCCCCACCCACATCCGGGTGTGTCTGAGGTGTAATTATCAGGTTGTGGTTTCCCTCCCAGTAACAGCAGTGGATTAATCATCAGTGAACAGAGGAATCTGTTCCTCCTCAGCAACATTCTCAGACACAGGAAGAGCTCAGCAGGTTGTCAGCACTGACTCCGCCCCCTCTCCACCTCCCCACAGGTAACTCTGGACTCTGAAGTGCTGATCTTTCACAAACTCCTTGTAAAGGTGTTTGATGATTGACAGGTCATCCTCCTGTGAACAACTCTGACACCAATAAAAAAAAAGTGTCGTAAGCCGCTGAACTCAACCCGAAGACCTGAACCCGTCCTCGTGATCCTGAACCGGCGAGGACCCGACGAGTCCTGATCCAGGTCTCACCTGGTCTCAGGTCTCAGACCGGAGGACAGGACTCTACACAAACACGTGTCTCAGAATGAATCAGAAAACACGGCTGCAGCATCAGAGGCTGACAGCGGCTAAAAGCTAACGTTGTTTTTAATGTAAAGTCGTCGCCACGGCAACAGTAAACAACTACTTGCATTAAACAATTAATGCAAAGATTCATTTATTATACAAAGAACAATTAGAGGCTCAGGAGATATAAAATTATATGCATTATAGCAGAATTAAAGGCAGAAACAGCTGCAATATTAACATATTTATTAATGTAGAAATCATCAGCACTAGTTTATATGTTATTAAAGTGTAAAAGCTTTAGATCTTGCAGAGTTTCTGTGGTCAGAGCCTGAATACGAGTCAGATAAGAGCAGCAGAGCAGTAAACTGGGGTCAAAGTTCTGCTGCTGGAGTCAAACGTCTCTGTTCTAATAGGAAAAATATCTGTTTCCTTCTGCATCTGAAACACATCATCAGTAAAAACAACTTCAAACTCCAACCATCAAACAATAATTACTACAATTACCCAGAATCCAACAGGGCAGCGAGTCAGCGGGTGAAAGCTCCAGCAGGTCCCGAGTTCCAAAGGTCACAAAACACGCAATGGGACAAGCCCTATCGCCGTTACCATGGTTACAGCCTCGCCACCATAACGATGGGTTGGGTTCATTTGCATATTGACAGGATGTGACTCACAGCAGAGAGAACAGGTCTGAGCTGGAAATAAAAAGCTGACTGCAGCTAAAAATAAAAACTTCACAGCTTCAATGGATTCAGCTCCTGGAAAAGATGAAAAGACTCAAATACAACATGAAAACAACCTGAAAACAACCTGAAAAAGACTGAAAACAACCTGAAAACAACCTGAAAAAGACTGAAAACAACCTGAAAAACAACCTGAAAAACAACCTGAAAAACAACCTGAAAACAACCTGAAAACAACCTGAAAAACAACCTGAAAAACAACCTGAAAACAACCTGAAAAACAACCTGAAAACAACCTGAAAAACAACCTGAAAACAACCTGAAAAAGACTGAAAACAACCTGAAAAACAACCTGAAAAACAACCTGAAAAACAACCTGAAAACAACCTGAAAACAACCTGAAAAACAACCTGAAAACAACCTGAAAAACAACCTGAAAAACAACCTGAAAACAACCTGAAAAACAACCTGAAAAACAACCTGAAAACAACCTGAAAACAACCTGAAAAACAACCTGAAAAACAACCTGAAAAACAACCTGAAAACAACCTGAAAAACAACCTGAAAAACAACCTGAAAACAACCTGAAAACAACCTGAAAACAACCTGGAAAACAACCTGAAAACAACCTGAAAAAACTGAAAACAACCTAAAAAACAACCTGAAAACAACCTGAAAACAACCTGAAAACAACCTGAAAACAACCTGAAAAACAACCTGAAAACAACCTGAAAAAACTGAAAACAACCTAAAAAACAACCTGAAAACAACCTGAAAACAACCTGAAAACAACCTGAAAACAACCTGAAAACAACCTGAAAACAACCTGAAAACCACCACTAACTGGGACAGGGTCAGGGAGGATCGGGTGAAACACCTGTCCTCACCAAATCACACCTGTCCTCTTCATTAAAATCACACCTGTCCTCTTCATTAAAATCACACCTGTCCTCTTCATTAAATTCACACCTGCACCAGTTCAACACCAACGTAACGGTTATTTTCCTGTAAGTGATTTATTTCAGATTTTTAAATTAATCAACTGGAGTTTACGTTGCAGCTTAGACAAGAGTGTGTGTGTGTGTGTGTGTGTGTGTGTGTGTGTGTGTGTGTGTGTGTGTTCCAGGATGTTCGGGGTCCCTCAGAGATCCAGCTGGACTCTCATTGTAAGTGGAAACTCTGCAGCTTCTGCTGCTGCTGGAGGCATCATCACTAATTCAGCTGCTGAGGGGGGTCAGCTTTAATATACTGAGTCTGTTACTGAGTCTGTTACTGAGTCTGTTACTGAGTCTCAGCTTCAATATACTGAGTCTGTTACTGAGTCTGTTACTGAGTCTGTTACTGAGTCTGTTACTGAGTCTCAGCTTTAAAAATCAGATTTCAGACACTAAAAACAGAATTTGGACATTTTCTTCTTAAAAATCGATTAATAAACTCAACAGATGTATAAAACAACCTCAAACAGACTAATTCTGTGTTAAATGAGTGTATCCTGTTCCACTGGGAAGGAAGAAAATGTCCATTTTATTAAATCAAAGTTGTAGTTTTGTGTGTGAAAATCGCTGATTACACACACACACACACACACACACACACACACACACACACACAGTCCAGGAAACACTTCCAGGATTTTCCCACTTTCTTTCTGTCATTGTTTGCCTGCAGCTGCTTCAGTTTCCTCCAGGATGAAACCAGACGAAGCTTCTTAGAAACAGAAAAGCTGCTGCAGAGTTTGAGGAAACAACGACGACGCTCCTGCAGGATATTTAAAGTGGATAAAGATGCATCTAATGAATAATCTGCTTATCTGGAATCAGAAACCCTGAGTATCCACATGCAGTTTACTCTAAGTGCTCTTTAGTGGTTAATTAACTTTACAATTCAACGCTTGGATATCGCCACGGCAACAAAGTCAGGTTGAAACGCATCCAACTGATCCAATAATCACTGGATCATTTCCTGGTCAGGACTTTGATCTGCATAACAATAAACTCGTTTCCTGTCGTGACATCATGTGACTTCAAGTCTATTAAAAAGAGGAGGAGGACGATGGAGCAAAGGTCAAAGTGCCTCAGAGAATCAGGAGATTCTGCAGTTTGAGAAGCTCCACCTGACCCAGAGATATTAATAGGGAACATTACTGAAGGAATTAAATGAAAATAACAGCAGCGACAGTTAAAAACAGGCAGAATCAGCAGTGGAAGCTGTTATATAATCAACTAGATGAACCTCAGCTGCTGCTGCACGTTTTACTGAGGAGGAGCAGACATTTATCTTTATGCTGCAACAGCATCACAACCCCAGGGTTAATGCAAAGAGTTATTATTCTACCCAGCAGCAGCACAGTGTGTGTGTGTGTGTGTGTGTGTGTGTGTGTGTGTGTGTGTGTGTGTGTGTAGGCCGCAGCAGACTTTATCCAGTGATGTGATGTTGGTGCTGCAGCCTCCATCATGTCGGCTCCTGTGGATCCGGTCTCTGTTGATCCTCTTCAGCTTGTTTTTTTGTTAAAATGTGCTAAATAAGCTAAGCTAAGCTAATTGAGTCCAGATCTGAGTTCTGATTCGTCCAGATCCGAACCTCGTTCAGAAAAATCTGTTTAATTTCAGCCACAAGCAACAAATTCTGATTAATAAATCAACACTTTTTAAGCCGGAGAAACTTTTATCCACTTCTGCGTGATTCCAAACCTCAAACCATCACATTAGTCAATTATTCCAACTTTGTCGTGTTGTTTGCGGACGTTTCTTGCACCTGAACACACCTTCATCACCTGGACTTAAACCGGAAGCTGCTGCGAACCGCAGAGATAAATGGTTGTTTTTATTAAGCCGAATTCATCAGTAGCACCGGACACGTAGAATCACGCGTGAATTTCACGTGTTTCTGCGCAAATTATCAGCGAAAACACGAGTTTACGTTAAATCCGCGCATATCTGGAGGGAGACTGGCGCTTATTCTTCAGGTTCAAGCCAACAGAATCAAACTCTTCCAGCTGAGAGACATGATTTAAAGCTTCACAGCTGATTCTACAACAGCATTTAATAATCATGTTTTAATAATCACGTTTTATTAATCATTGCCTAATTAATGCTCCGTGCTGACGGCTTAGCTGCGGCGCTAGCAGCTGTTAGCACCGGGATAATATTATGGATCTAACCCCGCTGCATCATGGCGGCCGCCTCACGCAGCAGCGGCTCTTACCTCCCGGTGCGCGTGAAGCTGCGGGACTCGCTGCTGCGTGACTCCGACCTGCGATTCCGAGACGAATCCCCGGGAAGAAGCTCCGAGCGGCCGCGCCGGGGTCTCCCGCACCAGGATCGCGTTCGCTCCGTCTCCCCGCCCCGCAGGATCCGACTCCCGCAGCAAAAGCCTGGGAAAACTGGCGGCGTGACGTCACGGGGTAGGTAAATAGTCTCCGGCGGAGGGATCCGCCAGCGGGGGGCGCTGTTCGCCCCCAGAAACGGGTCTACTTCATCAACTCAAGTTCAGCAGTTAATTATTATTATTAATAATGTTAATAATATTAATAAATATATCAATTATATATATTTCACTAAAAATAATATAATTTAACGAGATTATTACTTTAATCAGGATAACACGTGAAGGAAGTAACCATGGCAACAGATTAAAGGGTCTTAAATAAAATATTAATCACAATAAAATTAAGGAAATAAAGCTGTTTTGAGTAAAAGGGGAATATGAGTAATTATGGTCTTAAAGGAACAGTTCACACAACAACTCATTTAATTCAGTCATATATGTTCAATAAAAGTATTATAATACCATAAAATATGTAGTAATAAAACACTGATACAAGCGTAGAATACACCAAATATAGGTTTTGATAATAGAAGCTGAATAAAATACGTCAAATATAGTAATTAAGTAATTATGGTCTTAAAAGAATAATTAACACTGCATCTTTTTAAGGAAAAAATACAATAATATATAGAAATTGTAATTTCATTATAATAATACTATACAGTGTTTAGTTATAAATAATAATCATAATGTATTTATTGATCATCTATATTATTAATATGAATCTGCAGAATAATCTACGAATCTGTGAATATATATATATGTATTTATTCCTAATTTTGCTTTATTAAAATTGCTTTATTATTTAATTTCGGTGCATTTATAATAAAGAAAAATAATGACAAAGGACCTAAAGAATGAATTTAACACAGTTTTTTTTAAAACATGTGTTTAATTGAGAAATGATGCCACGGTCAATTTCCTTTATTAAATGAAACCATGAAATAAAATAAATCATCCAACACCACCTGTTCACCTGCTGCTGTGACCTACAGGTGAAATCACGTCACCTGAGGCTCTTGAACCTCTTAACTGATATTTGACGTCGTCAGGACCCATTAACGCCGTCGTTAAGTGGGACAACGAGACTCGACTGTAGAGTCATGAATGTTTGAGTAAAACAAATGCAGCTGATTCACGTTTCACAAAGAACTGGACACTGGACACCGCCTGAAATCTGAGAGCGGCTGTTACTTCATTCAGTTTGTGTCTGGTTCATATCAGCTCATCATTCTAATTCTGGCCACAATAAATGTGACCTCAAGGTTCAAAAGACTTGTCAAAAAGGATGAAAACAGCATTTCCTGATAATATGATGTAATTATTCTCTGTCCTTCAAAGTAAAAGACTTTATTTTTACATCTAAACAGTAAAACATGGATTTTATATCACTGATTTGTAGTATTACTGAACCTCAATCATTAAATCTTTTCAGGTATTTCAGCTGCAACTTTTACATTTTAACCAGTTTATATTTCTACAACCATTAGCTTCATGGTCTGTTTTGATTGACAGCAGCTGGCAGGCTGGAGGCTCCGCCCACAACGCTCAGCCCCTCCCCCTGGGCTGTTTCTGTTGGTGATAGTGCTGGGACTTCCTGTCTGTTAGCATGAGGAATAAAGTAGCAGCTAAACCAGCTAATGTTGTAATGAAAATGCTGGGAAGCAGCACAAAGAGGAACTGTAGCATAGCGCTGGGATATGTGCGTCTATGGGATTATTAATTAGCTTTAAAGATGCGTTTACACCTTTATTATGAAGTAGCCAGACAGGAAGTGATGGGAGAGAGAGACGGGACTCAAACCAGGGTTGATGCTAAAGAAAAATAAATCAGATAGTTGTATATAGGAATATAGATGTGTCTTGGAGAACAGGTTTCTCAAAGTGGGGTTCGGGGACCCTCAGGGGTCATTGAGGGGGAATCATTAATTTTCACTATAATCAATAACTACAGCATTTATAAGGACTGAAACTGCCAGAATTAAAAGTAAATCAATGACTTCATTTAATTCCCCATTAACATTTATTCCCGTTATAATGAATTTATTTAATTGCAAATTGTATTTTCCATTCTATATATTAAGGTGGAAATGCAAAATGAAATATAGAAATAAATACATAAAAAATAAAAGGAAAATCAAATAAATGGGACATTTATGTGCAGCAGAAAAATAATACACTAATTAATTTAATTCATGAATTAAATATTAAATACAGGAAGTTACTGATATATTCATTCATGCACTAAACCACTCGTTTATTTTTGATCATGGCATCATCTGCTTTGCTATAAAACATCTAAAACTAAAATCTTTATTTAATCGACCTCATAATTAATGGATGATAAAAGTTTAACAGAATATTTTAAAGTTTAGTTTAAATCTGTGGATAAAACAAGAAATCTGGGGACGTGATTTGACTTTATAAAATTATAACTACAACATTTTACGGTTATTAAAAAATTAATGAGCAGATTAAAGCATCGTTAGTTGCAGCCTTAAAGGGACAGTTCACTATTTTGGATGTTGAGCCTCACGTATGAATTAAAAACACCAAACTATCCCTTTAAAATTATAGCTACAACTTTTATTTCCACTGGTGTTTGACATTTAATAGACAAAAAAAAATCCAATTGCCAATAAATTAATGAGCAGATTAATAAATATTAAAGCATCGTTAGTTGAAGCCTTAAAGGGACAGTTCTCTTTTTGACATTAGCCCCATGTATGAAATCAAAATATCAAACTGTCCCTTTAAAATTATAACTACAACTTTTTTACTGATGTTTGACATTTAATAAACTGATTCATCCAATAAACCCGAGAAAATTAATGATCAGATTAACCAATAATCAAAAGTCTCGTTAATTGAAGCCTTAAAGGGACAGTTCTCTATTTTCTAGCCCCATGTATGAAATATGGAACTGTCCCTTTAAGAGTCATCAGTCATTTTCACCTTTTTCTGTCTTTAAATCCCTTTTTCAAGTTGGTGTATGTAGGACACACACACACATGCACACACACGTGCACACACACACACACACACACACACACAATAAAAGGCTAAAGCAGAGGAAGTGCTCTTGCATCTACGGTTGCTTTTAATGCTGAGAACTGATCCACAACAAGCACTGAACTACGTACGTGACTCATGAGCTGGAATTTTTCAGACAGTTTTTCTTTTTCTTCCAGACGAGTGGATTGTTTACTTACAAATAACAGCAACTTTCTTTTTTAGCTTGTTTTTTATCATCAATATTATTATATTTAATCATCTTCTTCTTCTACACAACTCGAAAGCATAAAAAAAACGATGCAAGAGCAGAGCGGCGGCGTCTCCGGGCTCCGGGTTTCCTCCTGGAAGAAGTAGAACATCTATGAAACATAAGTTAAACGCCGCCTCGGAAAAACGGAAAAATTACAAAGGCAGCGGGAAAACTCCAGCGTATTTACAGTTTGTTTTATTCAGTACAAATTTAAAGGTGTGGGATGTCTGTGGTTTAATGGAGGGAGGAGTCGAGGACCGTTTCAAGACAGGAAGTGAAACCAGCAGCGTACATCAGGGTCAGAGGGGTCAGGGGTCAGGCTGAGGAGGAGGAGGGTGGTTGTTTGTTTGTTTGTTTGTTTGTTTAGGGGCTGATGGGCAGGTTAGGCAGCCCGCCCGTCGACCCACAAGTCTCTTCGACGTCGGGCTCCTCCGAGGAGCCCAGAGGAGCCTCGGCCTGCTCCGACTCCTCCTTGTCCAGCTCCTGCTGGGCCTGGATCTTCAGGATCAGCTCCTTGATCTCCTCGCGCTTCGTCTTCATCCGTTGCTGCGGAAACCAGTCGCACAGGCTCAGGGGGAGGTGGAAGCTGGGGATGGGGTTCTGGAGAGAAACCAGATTATACCACAGATTATACCACAGATTATACTACACATTATACTACAGGTAATACACATTATACTACACATTATACTACACATTATACTACAGATTATACTACAGGTACTACCACAGGTAATACACATTATACTACAGATTATACTACAGGTAATACACATACTACAGATTATACTACACATTATACTACAGGTAATACACATACTACAGATTATACTACACATTATACTATAGATTATACTACAGGTGCTACTACAGGTAATACACATTATACTACAGATTATACTACACATTATACTATAGATTATACTACACATTATACTACAGGTAATACACATACTACAGATTATACTACACATTATACTATAGATTATACTACAGGTGCTACTACAGGTAATACACATTATACTACAGATTATACTACACATTATACTATAGATTATACTACACATTATACTACAGGTACTACTACAGGTAATACACATTATACTACACATTATACTACACATTATACTACAGGTACTACTATAGGTAATACACATACTACAGAATATACTACACATTATACTACACATTATACTACAGATTATACTACAGCTACTACTACAGGTAATACACATTATACTACAGATTATACTACAGCTACTACTACAGGTAATACACATTATACTATAGATTATACTACAGCTACTACTACAGGTAATACACATTATACTACAGATTAGTCTGACAGGTTCAGGGGAGGTGGAAGCTATACTACAGGTACTACACATTGCGTAGTACCTGTAGTATAATGTTAAATATCAGTATATTGATATACTACAGAATAAAACAGACTCAGGGAGAGGTGGATGCTGGGTACTATCATTATACTGCACATTATATTTCACATTGTACTGCAGATACTTATTATCCTGCAAATACTACATGTTATACTGCACATTATAGTACTTAATATACTGCAGATACCTTACATTATACTACACATACTGCAGATTATACTACACATTATACAGGAGATACTACATTATACTCTGGTGTATATATACGGTATAATAAGTATTAGTGTTTTCTGTCTCCATGGTAACAGGAAGTAGAAGTACCTCGAAGAAGCTCTCCACATACTGCAGTATAACATAAAGTATTAGTGTTTTCTGTCTCCATGGTAACAGGAAGTAGTAGTACCTCGAAGAAGCTCTCCACATACTGCAGTACAACATAAAGTATTAGTGTTTTCTGTCTCCATGGTAACAGGAAGTAGTAGTACCTCGAAGAAGCTCTCCACATACTGCAGGACGTAGACTCCACAGTCGCTGAAGTTGTCCTGCTGAGGCACTCGGGGGCTGGAGCCCTTCATCACGTCCTTCCCAAAACTCCTCTGGGTCCCTTTACGCACCTCCCACTCCACCTCCAGGTACCTGAAACAAGCGCACCCTGCCGTTACTGGAGCCGCGGCGTCCGTTAACGGGTTAAATCACCACAAGTTGTGATGTCACAGAGGAGAAACGTTAGCGCCCACTCACTCTCTGAGGGTTTTCACCACCGTGGATCTGGCCGGACCACGCAGGGAGTCCATGATGAGGATGCAAGGCCTGAGGAAGACAGCACACCACCATCATCATCATCATCATCATCACCTTCATCACGTGTTCTGAGGAGCTGTGGCGCCTCCTACAGGAGAAACGTTTAATTCACTCA
Source organism: Lepturacanthus savala (assembly GCA_030544235.1). Lineage (NCBI taxonomy): Eukaryota > Metazoa > Chordata > Actinopteri > Scombriformes > Trichiuridae > Lepturacanthus > Lepturacanthus savala. Next base: position 1,175,369 of record CM060477.1, on the reverse strand, counting down.
CTGTTTGCAAAGAGTCATTTTCGAGGCCAAACCAGAGGAGTCAGAGCCGAGGGAGTCTTCAGCCAGAGTCCCGTCCTCACTGCACTCGTCCTATAGAGAAATATATAGAAATACACATAGAACACACACACACACACACACAGAAACACACACACACACACACAGTTAACTTCATGTTTATTGTTTCTATAAAAATCCTTTAATTCTATTATAGTTTCATCAACATATCAGAAAAAGTCAGAAACATCTTTGCTGCACCTTTATGACTGATATATATACATATATATATAAATAAATGAGGGGACGTGATTAACAAATGTTCTAATTATAGGTTTTGTAATTAATCTAAATTAATTGATCACATAAAGCAACATTTATTATATGTAACTGTGTAGTTTTAGTGTCTATCTGCAGCACATTTTAAACCTCTGATAAAGAATCTACAGACCTGGGACATTCATCAGTGTTTCAGAGAAAATACCAAATAAATGCAGTGTTTTAATGAACCAGCTTTAAACTCCAGGTGCAGGTGCAGATTTTGACAAATAACTACAAAAAAACAATAGAAAATAGATGTTTTCTCTAGTTTTCTGCAGGGATGCTGCTAATTGAGAGGAAAGAATTCACCGTCCAGCATTTTCATTGTTGTAATCAGTAAAACTGTAACATGTTATATGTGTGTGTGTGTGTGTGTGTGTGTGTGTGTGTGTGTGTGTGTGTGTGATAGGGACCTGGCAGGAGCTCTGGTCGTCAGAGAAGGCGTAGGCGTCGTCTTCTCCGTTTCTGGAGCTGTAACAAACGCTGATTCGCTGCAACTCACCTGAAACACAAACAGAAGCAGGTTTGTTATTTTACTACGACTGATTTAACGTGTCCTGGTTCTAGTTTCAGACATTTAAGCACTGAATTTAACGTTGGGTGTGAGGAAGGAAGGTCGAGCTTCAGATCAAAGGATTTAAAATCTGCAGCTTCATGTTAAAGCTGTGATGTTGGTGTTAACATTAAATCACAACTTGATGCAGCTGCTGCTGGTGAACAGTGTTTATCCACAGCAGCTGAACCTGCTGGATTTGATTTCAGTCCTTTTCTCTTCTCCCTGCAGCTGTTGGTGTTTATCGCTGTAATTTCTCCCTTGTGATGAATAAAGTCTGAACCTGCAGCTGGGGCAGTTTCATGGATCCAGCTACTGAACCAGCATCAAGAGTTGGAGCTAAAAGCTGCAGTGAAATAATCTGAAAGATGTATCTGCTTCCTCTGGTTGTGGGTCTGCAGCCTCCTGGTCTGAGCTGGACCTCCTCAGACCAGGACGTGGACTCACTGGTGAAGGGCTGCTCTGACTCCATGTTTCCTGAGGCCGTGCTGGTCCCGCAGGTCTCGTGTCCCCGATCCGCGACGGCCGGTCCGTCCTTGTTGTCCCCGTCCGGAGCCTCGGACGACGCCTCCAGGACCGTGGGGGACAGGTGGTCCGAGGAGGACCCGTCCAGCCCGTCCCGGTCCGGGGACAGGGGCCGGCAGTGGTCCGGGATGGCCTCCTCCGACGGAGGATCCGCTGCTGGACCCGAGGCCGGGAACGGACCCTGGTACAGAGGGTTCTGTTCATAGAGGGCCGCCTCTAGACCAGGGAAACAGATCACTGCCAGGTACCAGTGGGCCCTGGTATAGATAGAGAAATTAATTAATTAATAAAATTAATTAATTAATAATATAACATTACCAGTGGGCCCTGGTATAGATAGAGAAATTAATTAATAAAATTAATTAATTAATAATATAACATTACCAGTGGGCCCTGGTATAGAGAGATAGAGAAATTGATTAATTAATAAAATTAATTAATTGATAATATAACATTACCAGTGGGCCTTGGTATAGATAGATAGAGAAATAAATTAATTAAATAAAATTAATTAATCAATTAGTAATATAACATTACCAGTGGGCCCTGTCAGAGATAGATAGATAAATAAATAATTAATTAATTAATTAAATAAAATAATATGTTACCAGTGGGCCCTGTCGTAAATAGATAAATAATTAGATAAATAGATAAATAAATAATTAAATAAATATAACATTACCAGTGGGCCCTGTCAGAGACAGATAAAACAAATCAATCTGAACAAAAATAATATTTACATCAGTATTTTTTTTTTTTTTTTAACAGTTAAATAAAATATTTAGAATGAAATGAATAATAATGAATAATGTTTAAAATATCCTGTAGTATCAGAGACTGTGTTTAATGTGTTTAATGTGTTTAATGTGAGTGTTAACGTCAAACTTACGACTCGTTGATGGGAACAAAGATAAAATCCTTCTGGAACAGATCAACGTGTCGAGTCCACGTCTTTACCCTGTTGTGCTTCCTTTTCTGGATTCTGGAAATAAAATAAACACAGAGGAAGCCTCAACATTATTAGATCAGCACGTGTTGGGAAGAAGTTGGAAGATTCCAGATGTAACATCTGCAGCAAAGCAGTTTACAACAGGAAACAGATTTATTTCAGCTTTATTAATAATTATTAATATTTCAGCTTTAGTAAAAAACCTGATCTGCTTCTTTATTAAACCAAACACTGATGGTGGTCTGGTACATTTTACACAGATGTGTGAGCTCTAACCCAGTTTCCATGGTAACGGCTGAGGCTCTCACTACCACCTGCGACAATCATCACCATCCCATAATATTCTGCTGCAGCATAAACACTGCTTCAGTAGCTTTGGCTCCATTACTGTCACTGGTGTGATTTAATTAATAGATAATCAATAAACTGATTAAATTAGAGACAGAACTGCTGCGTCATTGTTGATGTCATCTGTGATAAAAACAGCTGAGTCATGGTTGATAATCAGCTGATCACCACAACAGCTGACTGAAGGTGAGCTGAGCTGAAACAGCCAATCAGAGCAGAGTATTCACAGCTGGAGGCTGCTGTTAATGGTTTTAATGGTAATAATGGTAATAATGGTGTTAATGGGGTTAATGGTTTTAATGGTGTTAATGGGGTTAATGGTGTTAATGGTGTTAATGGTGTTAATGGTTGTAATGGTGTTAATGGTGTTAATGGTTTTAATGGTGTTAATGGTGTTAATAGTGTTAATGGTGTTAATGGTGTTAATGGTGTTAATGGTGTTAATGGTGTTAATGGGGTTAATGGGGTTAATGGGGTTAATGGTTTTAATGGTGTTAATGGGGTTAATGGGGTTAATGGTTTTAATGGTGTTAATGGTGTTAATAGTGTTAATGGTTTTAATGGTGTTAATGGTGTTAATGGGGTTAATGGGGTTAATGGTGTTAATGGTGTTAATGGTGGTTGGTGGTGTCGGGGACAGTATTAACAGTATTAATAGTATTAATAATATTAATTAATGAATACTGACGGCAGGTTGGTGGTGTCGGGGACAGTATTAACAGTATTAATAGTATTAATAATATTAATTAATGAATACTGACGGCAGGTTGGTGGTGTCGGGGACGTTCCTCCTCTCCCTCTGGTTCAGCCTCTTGTAGAAGAAGGAGCTGAACACGTGGATCCTTTGTGCGTCTTCTTTTTTCAATTTCTCTAAAACTAAATATCTGCAGGGAAACGATGCGTCAGTCAAACGTCGCGCTGACAGATCAGGTTTTAATCAACGTGAAGCAGGAACTCACTTTAAATAAAAGTCTATGATAACGTCGTTAAGGAACTCTCCATCATTAAGGCAGTGGAGGTCTTCATTAGTGACTAAGATTCCACCTTTAGCTGGAGGAGGAGGGTACACCATCAACCTGGAAGAGAGACAGGACAGGCACCGCGGTTACCATGGTGACCAGCCATCGCCAACGGTCACGTTACCATGGTGACCGGGCCATCATGACCAGCCGGCATCAACAGTCATTACCATTGTAACAGGACGCCATTAACAGTCGTTACCCTGGTATCAAGCAATCACAAACAGTTGTTACCATGGTAACAAGCAGTCATCAACAGCCGTTACCATGGTAACTAGTTGCCATGAACAGTCGATGCCATGGTTACCAGTCTTCAATAACAGACATTACCATGGTGACTAGCCACCATGAACGGCTGTTGCCATGGAAACAGGTCGCCACCGGTCGAACAGTTGTTACCATGGTAACTTGCGACTGTGACCAGTCACTCACTTGACGATTGGTCCGGAGAAGGTGGGCTGGAGGTCCGTCATGTCCTCGTCTTCATCTTCGAAGTAGGCGGCGCCCGTCTGCTGGCGAGTGGCCATCCGCGTGCGTACGGGTGTTACCGTGGTAACCTGCATGACCGGCGTGACCTTGGTAACCGGGGAAACGTGGGAGATTTTGGGAGGGGTCTGAACGGGCTTCGCCTGCAGAGACAACAGGTGACGACTGTAAAACAACCGCAACCTTCTGGTTTTATAGAAAACAGAAAAAAAAATCAAACTTTCCTCTGATGATCAGAATCTGAATCTGAGCAAACCTCCTTGTTACCATGGTTACACACATACATTATTTTCTACTTTACTGGAGAAAAATCTGTATCTAAGGGAGTTATTAATAACCAGAGGTTTAAACATCACAAACTGTAAAATCATCAACTGTAAAGATCATGGTCCGTGTCATTGATTGATCAGAGTCATTGATTGATCAGGATCACTGATCAGATCCATTAATGGATCCTCCTCCCCACCTTCTCCTCCTTCTGCTTGGTGGCCTTGTTGTAGTTCACCAGGCGGATGTTGGCCTCCTCAAACGGCAGCTTCGCGGGGAAGTTGACGGCGTTGTTGGTCCTGCCGATCTCCCCCAGGATGTCCTCCAGGATCATCTGCTCCGTCATCGCCAGCCCGTTCTCGAAGATCAGGACGATGTACTTCTCGTCCGACTCTGAGGGACAGAGCGAGGTTAATGACTCCGCCCACCACAGTCACACCACCTTCATAAAAATGACGGCTAACCCTCGACTTTAACTCTGCAAATACATATAAACAGCTGAAAAATCCTGGAAGTGTTGCATTGTGGGTAACGTAGGCGCCAAGCTACGAGGAGGAAGGAGAAATAAAGCTACAGATATAAAAATAAATATCGACTTTACAGACTGGTCCTGTAACAGTGACGTTAAATCCAGCTGTGAACAGCTGTTTCTGTTCTTCAGCTCACTCTAACAGCACACTCACTGCTGAATATTTACCATTGATGCTGCTTCCTGTTTAAAGGAAAACGCTGCTGTCGTTGCCTCAGAAACTGCCTGTTTTGAAGTGATGGTTTTGTGGGCAGTTATATATATACACACACATCTATAAAAAAGCTGTTGAGCTTGTGTTGTACATTGATATTAAACTGTCATATATGGTTGGTTTTGACATGTGTTGCCGTTTCATGTAGATTATGATGTATTTACAGCGGATGAGTAGATTTGTCCGTGTACTCACGGTCCCCGCTGCAGTCGTACCACTGCCCTCCCTTCTCGTTGGACATGTTGAGCTGCGTGCGGAGACGGACGCACTCGGCCGGCGCCGTCTGGAAGAACAGAACCGGCAGCTTCCTGACGCTGCACCACTCACAGCTGATCAGCTCCGAGGCCTGGAGACACACCTTCTCCACGCTGCCACGCTCCGGACCTGAGGACGAGAGGACGTCAGAAACTCACCCACAACACGTCTCACTGCATTTAACATGTTAGCAGCTGCTTTTCTACAGTTTCCTGCTGACTAGACGTAATATATATCCGTTTAAATTATAATCTAAAAAGTGCCTTCACTGGATGTAGCATCCATCAGAGCTGTCGGCACTGAATGAGGCGACGTCTGTTCCTCCATCAGCAGCAGCTTCTCTCTGCTACGGTTTTAACCTGCTGGTTATTAAACTTTATTAAACTGTTAGTGTGTAGGGAACATTCAATAACTCTGGTGGTGTCACTTCAAAACATGTCCCTGTGTCACACGGAACTAAACAAAGGTTCCTACCAATGATTCCTGTTACAGATTAACGTTACTATCAACCTGCTGTTAGAGAATAAAGACACTAAAACTAGAGTAAAATACCAGGACCAGGACAGAGTGAATCATCATTCTACTGGTTCTTACCTTCAGTCTCCAGCTGGATTTGGTCGACGGAAAACTGAAAAACACAGAAACAAAACGAGGAATTAATCAATCAAATCATCAATTAATCATCTCTTCCAGCTGATACCACAGCAGTTACTGACACTTCCTGCTGTTTATTCATCTGGATTTCTTAAGAAAACTTGTTATTTCACCATGTTTCACATTAAAACCCTGACACTGTCCTTTAAGGCCTCTCAGAGTCTAATCTAAAGCTGTGGTTCTCAAACTGGGGTCCGGGGACCCCCAGGGGTCCTTGAAGAGATGCCGGGGGTCCCCAGAAAAAAGGAGAATAATTTATTTTCACTATAATTCCACAATGATATAAGAGCATTTGTATACACGACTGCCATAATTTAAAATTAATAAATTAATTTATTTAATTTAGTAGTGTTTATTTCCTATTATTTGTGTATTATTTTACCTTTGCACACACAAAATGTATTATTTATTATTATGATATATTATTATTTAACAGGTGCATTATTTATTTATTATTTTATATATTAAGGTTAAAATTAATCAGGTGAGTGAATAAATAAATGTAAAATCAAATAAATGTGAAAATAACACAATTTATATTTTATTAATTAATTGGACGGTTAAATAAATATGGCATTTACTGGTATATTTGATATTATATAACCAGTATATTTTATTATGTTTATGTTATAGAATTAAAATTTTTAAATTCCACAATGATATAATATAAGACCATTTGTATAGAGGACTGCCATAATTTATAATTAATAAATTAATTTATTTAATTATTTTAATTATTTTCCCTTTGCACACGTGTTAATTTAGTTTCAAATTTAATTTTCTATTTTATAAACTGAGGTAAAAATTAATTGGGGGAATGAATAAATAAATAAATAAAATGGAAAATCAAATAAATTTAAAAATACACAATTTACAACAATATTAATTATTAAATGGAGAATTAAAGGAACGTGGATATTTACTGGTATATTTATTTATGTACTCACTCATTTATTTATTGATTTATTCTTTTTAATGGCAGTTTCAGTCCTCCATAAATTTTGGTCTTGGGTTAGAAGCAAACATCTTATTAGATTGAATCTAAAAATCTCTTTGAAGCTATAATTTACATGTATTTATAGAGAACATTAGTTCCTCTGGGACCAGACTACAGCGTTTTAGTCTTTACTCACCACCACAGGCTTGGTGACCATCCGACGCAGCGTTCCGACCCGGACGCTGCGACACTCCAGGATGATGCTGTCGCACTTGTTGGGCATGAACTTCGGCTTCTTGGTTCTGGGAAAGAACTGCTCAGGCGGCTGGTTTCCAAACTAAAAAATAAATATATATATATGAAGTGTTTAATAAACCCCAGCGACTGGATTTAATGAATAAATAAACGCTGAAACAGTAAAATAATAGAGAAGAATATTAACCTATTTATATAGAAATCTGTTTATATTTAGTAAACAAGTATTTTTATAATTGACAAATGGATTAAAAGTCATTTTTATAGAAGAAAATGTCAAAATTCTGATTATTTCCTGGTTTCTTTAGTCTTTATTATATATAAAAGACAAACAAAAATTAGTTTTTTTAAAAATACTAAAAAGTGGATTTATTGATTGAACTGGTTAGTTTCAGCTCCCTGAAAATGAGAAGCTGCAACTTTAATGTGTCATTAATAATAATTAATATTAAAATAATCCTGAGATTAACGGATCAGCTGTTTTAATATCTATTGATTATTGATTATAACCCCGTACCTGATCTTTCATCCGTGCTCTCCGTGGTATCGTGACCTTCATGTTGACGTCTTCAAAGAACTCCGTCCCCAGCTCCTCCTGCTCGCCGCCGCTCTTCACCGCCGCCTCCACCCGTCCTCCGGAGGGCGCCGGCGAGGAGTGCGCCGAGTCGGCGGGCCGCGGCGAGACGCTGTCCAGCCGGTTGACGCTGCCCGTGCTGGCGTTGTCGGCCTCGTCCTCGTCGTCGCTGGACAGGACGACTGCGGGGAAAACATCAGTGATGTCATAAACCGCTGAAAATAACCGAATAATGAAAACATGAAAAACGCTGCCGTGGACTCACTGGGGTCGTTGAGCTCGTGCTGATGCGGCGCCGCCGGCGTCCTCTTCCCTTTGGGCGGGTTCCTGGCGTCGCAGCAGCCGGACGTCCCGGCGGGCAGCGGCCTCAGGGCCCCCTTGGCGCCGGCGAGCCTCAGCGGCAGGGCCTCGCCGCGGGGGGCCCTCATGGTGGTGCCGGGCTGGTAGAAGCCGTGCTGCAGGCTGTAGGGGCCGGGGGACGGCTGGGAGCGGATGGGGGGGGCGGGGCGTCGGCGAGGACAGCGTGGCCTGCTGACAGGGAAGCAGCGACGGGCCGTCGCCGCAGCTCTGACACTTAGAACCGTCCTCGCTCAGCTTGTTGCACTTCACACACACAGCCTGGTACACGCTGGGCCGCAGAGGCTGGACGAACAAAACCAACGAGCAGTTACGTAGCAGCTACAAATAAAACACCTGTCTGATCAGCTGCTGGTGTGAATATGACCCAGTCAGTCTGCAGAGGGTCAGTCTGCTGTTTACAGGTGAACATCAATACGTTAATACATCACCTGTGATTTAAAGGTCAGATCTACACCTGAGGATTAGTCCGTCTGCAACGGTGACCTGGACTTTACTGTTTAATCTCCATTTAATGAAGATTCTTCAGATCATTATTACTGATTCAACAGGTGTGTCATTAACAGGTGTGTCATTAACAGGTGTGTCATTAACAGGTGAATTATTATCAGGTGTATTAACAGGTGTGTCATTAACAGGTGTATTATTAACATAACAGGTGTGTCATTAACAGGTGTGTCATTAACAGGTGTGTCATTAACAGGTGTGTCATTAACAGGTGTATTATTATCAGGTGTATTAACAGGTGTGTCATTAACAGGTGTATCATTAACAGGTGTATCATTAACAGGTGTATCATTAACAGGTGTATTATTAACATTAACAGGTGTGTCATTAACAGGTGAATTATCATGTAGGGTGTCTTTAATAGGTGTGTTGATAACAGTTGTCTTGTTAATAGTTGTCAACAGGCGCGTGGCCACGACAACAGGCGTGTCGTCAACTAGTGTGTCAACAGGTAAGTTGTCAACAGGCATGTCGTCACGACAACAGGCGTGTCGGCGTGTATCAGGTGAGTTGTCAACAGGTGTCATTAATATACAAGTTTCAATAGACGAGTTGTTAACACGTAGATCATCAACAGATAATTTGTCAACAGTTGTGTAGTTAACAGGTGTGTTGTCAACAGGTAACAGGTAAGTTGTCAGTAGGTGAGTTGTCCACTAGCGTGTCGACAGGTAACTTGTGAACAGGTGAGTGTTCTCACCTCTGCTGCTTTGACCTGTGAGGTGAAACTACAGAATCCCTCCAGCGGTTTCCTCTTCTGTTGGATCCTCCGTTTGATGTTGAGCGGCTCTTCTTCTGAAAGGTTCATGAATAATAACGATCAGGAATAAATCACTTATGGTGATTGATGATTAAACCATTCACCTGCACGATAGCGCTAATTCTGACTGGACAGTTTCACACCGACATACCTGGGACTTCCTGACAGGTGAGGACGATGCTGTCCACTTCTACAGAAGGCTGCGTGTTGGAGAATTCGTTCCTGCAGAAAGAAAAACATCTGAACAGAAGCAAAGATTCCAACAGAAACAGAGGGTTCCTGAACGCAGCACAGCATGTCACCATCATACATGTCTACAGCTTTCTGAATAGATGTTTATTCTTAACGAATCAACAGGTATGTGGGTCAATTAATACAATTAACATCAGATACAGGTGTTCAGACCCTGAAACTCAGAATAAAACAACTACCCACTAATGAAAAGCTCAGGCTGGTTCTGTGTATAATTAAATGCGTAAATAATAGGTGAACAGTCATGTTTTGCAGACGCAGCATGGTGGTTTTATTGTGAACAGACTAACAGTTCAAAGGTCAGTGGACGGTTGTAAGCGAGCTGCAGGGATTTCATCACAGCAGGAAAAGTATAGTCTGTTCTATTCCAGGCTGATTATCAGCCAGAGCCAAACATCAACCGACTGAATCAATAGAAGGATTCAGCAGCTCTAAGACAAAACTACCTGTACCCGTTAATGTGGACAGGTAGAGAACAGGTGAACAGGGAGAGAACAGGTAGAGAACGGGAGAACATGTGAAGAACAGTTGAATAGGTAGAGTAAAGGTGAACAGAGTAGAGTGAACAGGTAACAAACAGGTGAAAAGGTAACGAACAGGGTTAGGGTTAGAACAGGAAGAATAAAGGGTGAATGGGTAGAATAAAGGGTATACAGGTAGAGAACAGGTGAACAGGAAGAGTTAAGGGTGTACAGGTAAAGGGTGGACAGGTAGAGTGTAAGTGGACAGGTAGAGTATAGGTGGACAGGTAGAGTCTAGGTGGACAGGTAGAGTCTAGGTGGACAGGTAGAGTCTAGGTGGACAGGTAGAGTCTAGGTGGACAGGTAGAGTATAGGTGGACAGGTAGAGTCTAGGTGGACAGGTAGAGTATAGGTGGACAGGTAGAGAAGTGAAGAATGGTTGAACATGTATCGTAGAGGTGAAGAAATGAAGAGAGAAGCAGCAGCATCAGTCAGTCTTACCTTTCTTTCAGATCGAGGCTGTATGAAGAGAAAACAGAAACATGTCACTGATGAAATCTGTTTCCAGACGCTAATTTAAACTCTTCTGAACAACATCATGTGCATCAAACTCTATTTAACGTTCCCTGACAGGTGAGCTGAGATTCCAGAGAAGTGTCTAGAAACCAGTGGTCCTTCAGACTGACCTCTGGACAGGTTTCCTGATGGCGGGGGGCATGTGTGTGTGCTGGAAGTGTCGCCCCTGTAACACGATTCCCTGTGAAGCAGGACTGATGATGAAGTAGTTGGTTCTGTTGGGCATCGGGGAGGACGTCGCTACTGTGAGAGGCTGCTGCTCACTGCTGCAGGAACGGAACATTAGAGGTAGGAGAACACGTTACAACACGCAAAGTTACACGTCAGAACACGCAGAGTACATGTTAGAATATGTAGAGTACATAGAATATGTAGAATACACGGTAGAACATGCAGAGTACATGTTAGAATATGTAGAGTACACATTAGAACATGCAGAGTACATGTTAGAATATGTAGAGTACACATTAGAACACGCAGAGTACATGTTAGAATATGTAGAGTACACGTTAGAACATGCAGAGTACATGTTAGAATATGTAGAGTACATAGAATATGTAGAATACATAGAATATGTAGAATACACGGTAGAACATGCAGAGAACATGTTAGAATATGTAGAGTACACATTAGAACATGCAGAGTACATGTTAGAATATGTAGAGTACATATTAGAACATGCAGAGTACATGTTAGAATATGTAGAGTACACATTAGAACACGCAGAGTACATGTTAGAATATGTAGAGTACACGTTAGAACATGCAGAGTACATGTTAGAATATGTAGAGTACATATTAGAACATGCAGAGTACATGTTAGAATATGTAGAGTACACATTAGAACATGCAGAGTACATGTTATAACACATGGAGTCTTATCAAGAGGAAACAAGAAGGGTGAACTACAAACATGGAGTCTTAACAGGGAAAAGAAAAAGAACTACAAACATGGAGTACATGTCAGAATATGTAGAGTACAGGGAACATGCATCAGAATACATGGCAGAACACATGGAGTCTTATCAGGGAGAAAAAAAATAAGAACTACAAACATGGAGTCTTATCAAGGGGAGAAAAATAACAAAAATGGAACCTTATCAGGAGGAAGAGAGAATAAAAACTACAAACATGGAGTTTTATGAAGGGAGAAAAAGAAAAGAACTACAGACATGAAGTCTTAGGGGAAAAGAGAATTAAGAACTACAAACATGGAATCTTATCAGATGAAAAGAGAATAAGAACTACAAACATGGAGTACATGTCAGAAATGTAGGTCTAATCCTACAGTTCTACCATAATAATTAATTTTATTCTCTACATACATTAATTTGTGTGTGAAGCATCGTTTGTTGCCTTTGTTTTGTATGAAACGTGCTGTATAAATAAAGTTTGACTGAGCTACAGATATAATAATAAGCCAGTAAAGTAAGAAGCGTCTTTAAATGACACCCAGCTGGTACCTGAGGCGTTTGGGGGCCAGCCGGTTCAGGGGTCTCATGTGATTATTGGGCCGGTTTTCATAGGTTCTCAGAGGGTCGGAGGAAGTGAAGTGTCTCAGAGTGGGAGACTGCAGACGTGACAACAAGAACATGTTATTAGTACCGATCCACCCGGGTTCAGACAGACAGGAAGCCAGAGGAGAGACGGGTTCACCTTTTTCTCCTCGGGGGAGTTCTGCTGCTGCATGTCCATCTCCTCTATGGTCACCACGCTGGATCTGACCGGAAACACAAACACAATCAACATCTAACAATAAGAAATATGTTAAAAAAGAACAAAGTGGAGTCTAAGGTTTGACTGATATGGTTCTGATACAACAGCTGGTTTATTCCACCGTTTAAACACTCAAACACATTAACCCATTTAAGCCTAAGAGCCTTTAAGTCACTGTCATTTTATATTTAAAACTAAATGTTACTCATACAGATGTATTTTCTAATAACACATACATACATATTTAATCACTATTCTCTAGAATAATCCTCCCAAATGAATTCTGTACATGGGATAAATAGATTTGTTAGATTTATGCAAGCAGCAACTATAACAGCCATTAAAATGCTATTTTCTGCAAAGAAACGAGTATAAAATAGATGAATAACATGATTGTTAGTGACTTAATTGATATCTGGGCTTAAATGGGTTAAGAAGAATCTTATTCCACCTTTATATTTATGAATGATGACATTATTAAATCAATTAACTTACACATTACAGCGAATCACTGAATAATAACTTTACTCAGCTTCTTTTCTGTTTTGTAGATGCACTCGTTTGGTTTCACTGAGCTAATAAATGTTTTTTTATTTCCTCCAATCAGCAGCCAGATACGACCTCCATCCACACAGCAAACCCCGCCTACTACGCTCTGATTGGTCGACTCTTCACCTCCACAGAACCGACCTATCAGAACCGTCTTTTATTATCTCTCTTTGAAACAGATCGTGGGTCATATTTTCATTCACTCTGCTTTTTTTATGATCTTCCATCACTATTTAATTAATTAAAAACTGGTTAATTTATGTTGTAAAATAAGGACGACTGTGCTGCTCTGAAAATGAAGATTAAATCATCATCACATCACGCTGAGTGACCTTTACTCAGCCGACATATCGGTCCAACCCTACAGCTGCTCTGTGTGGTGGAGGAGGTGCTGAGGAGGAGGAGGAGGAGGTGCTGAGGAGGAGGAGGGAGAAGTGCTTACTCATGTCTCCTTTCCTCTTCACTGTCACCAGAAACAGAAAAGCTCCAGGTGTGCTTGAACCCTCCATCCCTCCTGGACTCTGATCTGTCCAGGGCTTGAATTGAATAATAAAAACCAGACTCAGGTCAGTGCAGGACAAACCAACACAGCATCATGAGACCTGATCCGAGGCCTGAGGAGGATCAACACACACACACACACACACACACACTCAGGATTAAACTGGTGATAACTGGGAATTTATAAAATATCAGAACCAGCGTAACTCACCTCGACTTAAAACCTGGTTCTAGTTTCTACTTTACAGGATGAGTCATGGGTGTAATATAGACCTAGATACGGTGCAGATTTTTCCCATGCAACCCAAAAAGCTTCTTTTTTTATTTTCTATAGACATTGATAGTAAAAGAGGAACCTCCAGATACAACCCTGTTAATTACTAATCTCTGGATTCTAGATTTTTAATCGTGGATTCGTTTTCCCGTCAAAAACCTTGTTAACGGTCAGAAAAGATCTGGAAAAGTCTCGATTTTCACAGCGACGTCACAGCTGTAAATCTAATCTAATGAGATGTTTGCACATATTCTATGGTCCCCAGATCAACTGAATGTCACCCAAACACCTTCTGATTCCTGATTATTGATTGATTATGTGTTAAAATGAACACATCGAAAATTAAATTACTATTCTGTTGAACGAAATCGATCATCTTTAGAGATGGTCACCAAAAACCTGCAATTATTTAAAATGAATGAAAAAATAAATAAAAAACCTGGAATATGAACATTTAACACCTTTTAATTTGAAAGATTTTGAATATTAACAACCCTTGGTGTCAGGTTTGACCCCATTTATAGAATCTAATGGTTCATATGTTAGAACATGCCATGGTCCGTGTTCTCTGTGTGTTTGGACGTTAAACATGGATGTGTCGTGCTAAATTCACAGCCGTGTTTATTCCTGACAGAAACACAAGGAGCCTGAAACCAAACCAAGTCGTGGTGAGTGGAACTGGTTCTGACCCTAAACAACGGACACATTTAACGGTTAATCGTCAATAAATGTGATAATATTGGTTGGATAATACCAATATGTGAATAATGATTATGAAGAGTCCAAATATCATGATTTCCTCCCCCCAGGCCCCCTGATCACTGTTATTCGGCAGCCAAATACTCTGTCCAAGTTTGCACTGGATACTGATTTATTTAGTTAGTTATATCATTATATAGAGCTGCAACTAACGAATATTACTGGATTAATCTAACGATTATTAAAACGATTAATCGATTAGTTCCCAAAGAAACCAGAAATAATCAGAGAAGAGAAGCTGGAACCAGAGAATTTAGACATTTTCTTCTAAAAAAAAAAAGACTCAAATCCATTTATGATCAAAATAGTTGATTAACCAATTAATCTACTAATAGTTGCAGCTCTAACATGATATATATTCACTCTTTGACATGTTTATTCTGGTAAATGCTTCAAACTGCATTTTCTAACTCAACTGAATCGTTCTCCTGGTTCAATGAGAGAAGAATCTGTTTTTCACTTGTAAACCAGAGCAGGAAAAGGAGGAAACACTCCTCTACACTGGATGTTCCTATAAGGAGGTAGAATGTTATAACTGACAACCAGAGGAGGATTAATTCCTGTTTCCTACAGAAATGTATTAATGCTGCTGACTCTATTTATCAGCTGAAGGGAAACAGGCGGTTTTTAGGTCAAGGACTAAAAACACAACACTGATAACGTCCATAGAGCAGCTTCCTCCAACAGAAAGCATGCTAACAACATGCTAACAACAAGCTAACAGGCTTGATTCTCAACAAGGTGACATGAGTCTGGTTTCTCCTTTAATTAGTCAGATTTTGTGTTGAGTTTGAGACTGATGTTGTTTTTCAAAGCATCTTTTTTCCTTAAGAAGACGAGTGTTAGTTCTTACTACGAGAAAAACACATTTATAAAACTGGTATAAATATAATAGTCCAAGTAGTTGTGACCAGATCACACTACAGGTCAAATAATTGGAGTTACTATTCTCAAAATTCTTAAACATACAATAAATCCACAATCATATTAATGTACAGATATTTATCTGCATCCTTTTTTCTCCCCAACCCAACGGAAACGGAAAAACAAAATGTGTTATTTAGTCTATAAAATGATGTAAATCATCAGTCATCATAAACCAATGTTTTCCAACAATGGGGTCGATGATCTATGATCCATGATGCAGACGTGTGGATCACAGATTATTTCATGTAAGATTCATAGAGAAAAACAGATTTAGGAATAGTTACTCCACCAAAACCAACCAGTTTACCCAATAAAACCCACAGATAATCCAATAAAACCCACAGATAATCCAATAAAACCCACAGATAACCCAACAAAACCTCCAGATAATCCAACAAAACCTCCAGATAACCCAACAAAACCTCCAGATAACCCAACAAAACCTCCAGATAAACCAACAAAACCTCCAGATAAACCAACAAAACCTCCAGATAAACCAACAAAACCTCCAGATAATCCAACAAAACCTCCAGATAATCCAACATAAACCTCCCATATTTCCAAAAAAACTCAGATAATCCAACAAAACCTCCAGATAATCCAACAAAACCTCCAGATAATCCAATAAAACCTCCAGATAATCCAACAAAACCTCCAGATAATCCAACAAAACCTCCAGATAATCCAACAAAACCTCCAGATAACCCAACAAAACCTCCAGATAATCCAACAAAACCTCCAGATAATCCAACATAAACCTCCCATATTTCCAAAAAAACTCAGATAATCCAACAAAACCTCCAGATAATCCAACAAAACCTCCAGATAATCCAACAAAACCTCCAGATAATCCAACAAAACCTCCAGATAATCCAACAAAACCTCCAGATAATCCAACAAAACCTCCAGATAACCCAACAAAACCTCCAGATAATCCAACAAAACCTCCAGATAATCCAACATAAACCTCCCATATTTCCAAAAAAACTCAGATAATCCAACAAAACCTCCAGATAATCCAACAAAACCCCCAGATAATCCAACAAAACCCCCAGATAATCCAACAAAACCTCCAGATAATCCAACAAAACCCCCAGATAATCCAACAAAACCTCCAGATAATCCAACAAAACCCCCAGATAATCCAACAAAACCTCCAGATAATCCAACAAAACCTCCAGATAATCCAACAAAACCTCCAGATAATCCAACAAAACCTCCAGATAATCCAACAAAACCTCCAGATAACCCAACAAAACCTCCAGATAATCCAACAAAACCTCCAGATAATCCAACATAAACCTCCCATATTTCCAAAAAAACTCAGATAATCCAACAAAACCTCCAGATAATCCAACAAAACCCCCAGATAATCCAACAAAACCCCCAGATAATCCAACAAAACCTCCAGATAATCCAACAAAACCTCCAGATAATCCAACAAAACCTCCAGATAATCCAACAAAACCTCCAGATAACCCAACAAAACCTCCAGATAATCCAACAAAACCTCCAGATAATCCAACAAAACCTCCAGATAACCCAACAAAACCTCCAGATAATCCAACAAAACCTCCAGATAATCCAACAAAACCTCCAGATAATCCAACAAAACCCCCAGATAATCCAACAAAACCCCCAGATAATCCAACAAAACCCCCAGATAATCCAACAAAACCCCCAGATAATCCAACAAAACCTCCAGATAATCCAACAAAACCTCCAGATAATCCAACAAAACCTCCAGATAATCCAACAAAACCTCCAGATAACCCAACAAAACCTCCAGATAATCCAACATAAACCTCCCATATTTCCAAAAAAACTCAGATAATCCAACAAAACCTCCAGATAATCCAACAAAACCCCCAGATAATCCAACAAAACCTCCAGATAATCCAACAAAACCCCCAGATAATCCAACAAAACCCCCAGATAATCCAACAAAACCCCCAGATAATCCAACAAAACCCCCAGATAATCCAACAAAACCTCCAGATAATCCAACAAAACCTCCAGATAATCCAATAAAACCACCAGATAATCCAACAAAACCTCCAGATAATCCAACAAAACCTCCAGATAATCCAATAAAACCACCCAGGTTAATCAAACCAAAACTAATCTACCAAAAACCTACATTTAATCCACCAGAACCATCAAATGAATCCACCAAAACCCAGTGAAAACCTTCCATTAATGCAATAAAACCCACCCAGTTAATCCCCAGGCTATCATCCATTGTTTCATCTCTACTGATGATATTGTTATTACTTTATTATATTAAAAGAAAATACCAATAAAATATGTATCGGCTCATATGAATCGTTTATGAAGCGTGATGCTGCTGATATTTGCAGCTTGAGCAGAACAACTTTTTTTAAAGAATAAACCTAAAATGAGGAGTTTACAGCGTGTTTGGACTGTGGGAAACAACAATGACATTTAAAGATTCTAACTGATATTTTATAGTCGGAACTAGAATTTTTTCCTGGTGTTAAACAGAAGGCGGAAGGATTTAGACTCTTTATAAGCAAACAGGACGAAACAGAGCGTTTGTTGGGGACTATTTTCAGCGGCGGATGAATCTACATTCGGTGCTCTAGTTCTATTTCTGGCAGCTGGACTGTGTGTGTGTGTGTGTGTGTGCGTGTGTGTGTGTGTGTGTGTGTTCCATAGAACAGAGGAAGGAGATATACATCAGGCTTTGTATGTAAATACAATTGTCATATTTTCATATGACACAGTTACCGCCTGTTATCATCATGTTTGTTAAGAAGCAGCCATGTCTGCGTTTTATCTCCCATCACTTACAGTGGAAGACATATGTGGTCAAACCCGAGGCCCGGGGCCCAAATCTGGGCCGCCACCTCATTTTCTGTGGTCCCTCCAGAGCTCCACAGCTTTACTGAGAGAAAGTGAATAAATGTTTAAAGTTAACAGAGACACGCTGGTCACGTTGTCTTTGTACGACTTCGTTAACTGTTTAAAAACAGGAAAGTTTCCGTTTTTTCCTTCTTTTCCTTTGTTGAAGTACATCTGTCATTACTTTCTGCTACTTTCTATTCTTTAATATTTAGCATAGCAACACTAAACCATAGATTCATGAAATAAATCAATAGTTAATAGTGGTTATCAGCAGATTCTGGTATGAGTCTCTACATATCTGTGATGATTTTATTGTTTCATAATTAGACGCTAACAACAATACAACATTATTTCTGCAGCAGCTGATTTTTAAATTCAGTTGGAGAGTGAATTATCTAATATAATAACATATATAATTATACATAAATACATATATATGTTCTTTATAATTGGGTCTTTGAGGGAAACCAGAACACTGATGTAGCCCGGGATAAGACTCCTCTGGTGTAGGAGCATCATGAAGAGATGTAATAGTTTGATCAGGGGAATAATCACAGCGTCATATTTATTCATTGATTTTGGCTCCTGACTGTTTGTCCTTTAACATCAACAATGAACCTCCTGTTTGACTCAGTTCTTTTTTTTTTTACAGTTAATGGGAATATTTCGCAGCTGATCACAAACTAAAAGGTGGTTTTATATGACTCTGCTTGGCCTGCTACCGTTTATCGTTCTAAGGTCCAGCATCTATTACACGTTGCCTCCCAGGACGTCATCTACATGTTCTTGGTGTCAGAACGGAATTTTGGAGAAAAAGCTTTTAGTGTTTCTGCCGATGGAACATTTTCCAAAACACAACAACAGTGTCTGTGTTTTTACATTTCATTGTCACCAGTTGTACTTTGCTTCTTAAACCTCCTCTTTCTATTGTTGCCATATTTTATGTTTTAATTATTGTATATATTTGACACCCTTGCATTTTAACATCCTATTTTTACTACAGCACTTATGTTTTAAATGTTAACGCATATTGTACTTTACTTTGCACTTTTAATTTGGTATTTAAATTAATGTATATGTTTATTTTATCAGGTTGTGTGACGTGTGCTGCTGACCTCTTAGCCAGGTGGGTTTATTACCTGGTTAAATAAAAGTTAAATAAATAAATGATTGTGTTTCTGTACGTTTTTCATCAAATAGCCTCTAAACATTAAAATGTGTGCATGTCAGCAACTGGGAACTAAACTGTTTACGTTTGACCATTAATGACAATGCAGCGAGTATTTGAGGCTAATTAGCAGATAGCTGCAGAGTAGAACAGCTGGGACAAACATTACACGTCCTACGTCCACTATTAGAGTGTTTAAGTGTGTTGTTTTAAACGTTAAAAGGCAGCGAACTGCCTTTTAAAGACAGGAAGGCCTGTCTCAGGCCTGTCTCAGCTACATATAGCTGCGTGTGCATCAGTTTCTCTTGACTCCTGCTCGCCGTTGCAGTACCGCGTTTGACCTGCTGCGCGGTGGACGGGAGGTGGGGGCGCTGTAGAGCCGCTGTAACTCCAAATCCCACAGCAGAAGCAGGACTGAGCGATAAATCGAAGCGCACGCGTGATGAAACACACTTTTTACTGAAAAATACGTAATGTTGATAAAAACAAACACACCGTAAAGCCTGATAACAATTTTCGCTTTAAAGTAATATCAGTTGTTTTAGGATTAGTAACTGCAGGAAAACGTAGTGGCGGAATGAACGGACCCCACTGGCTGTATCTCGGCCGGTGGATCAGGGACTAGCCCAGAGTGCGGAGCTGTGGAGTCTCAGATGGGGGCTAACGAAGCCCGAGCTCAGTTTTTCAAAACTACCGGACCGAACCGGGCCGGGGGGGTTCTGTCTGCCCCGGCTCCAGGCCCGGGGATGCGTGTCTGTTCCCGGCCGGCCTGTCTCACCCCAAACGCGGCAGCGATATCGGGCTAATGTTAGCACTTAGCTCATTATTAGCTGAGGTTAGCGCTTAGCTCATTATTAGCCAGCGTTAGCGCTTAGCTCCGGACCTGATTGACAGCGGGGTTCGGGATCAGATGTCTGCGGGGCCCGGAGCTGCGGGGGCCGGCCTACCTTCAAAGAAACAGCCTCTGTTGGCGGCCATGACGGCTGCGGGATCCTCCGCAGAGAGTCGGGGTTTCTGCAGGCTGCAGCTCGGCTGGATGGAGCTCCAGAACCGCTGAGAGAAGAACAAACATGGATCTATGATGTAAAAAAGCTGCCGGAAGCTGCTACAGGAAACACATCAACTCACCGGAAGCCCCTCAGCCTTCAGAATAAAAGTAGCAACAGTATTAAATAGTAAATAATAATATTAAATAGTAGTACATTTTGTTTTTTTAAATTAAACATTAACACCGGACACACCAAACACATAAAAGTATCTCAAAGTCACCGGTTCACACCTGTTACACACCAAATCACACCTGTTAACACCCATTCACACCCGCACACACACACTGTTACACGCCTATTCACACCAGTACACACACACTGTTACACGCCTATTCACACCAGTACACACACACTGTTACACGCCCATTCACACCAGTACACACCAGTTCACACGGTTACATACCTGCTCACAAGGGTACACACCCGTTCACACCAGTATTCTCTGGTTCACACCATTCACACCATTTTACACCAGCACACACCTGTTCACACTCGTTCTTGACAGTTCATTCTATTACACCTCTATTACTCACCCATTCACACCACTTCACAACATTACACACCTGTTCACACCCGTACACACCGGCACATACCTGTTCACACCTGTTACATAACATTTTACACCGTCACACACCTGTTCACCCTCATTCTTGGCAGTTCAGCCCATTACACACCAGTTCACACTGTTACACACATATTCACATGAGTACAAGCACATTCACACCAGCTCACACCCTTCCATACTGACACATACCTGTTCACACTCGTTCTTGGCAGTTCAGCCCATTACACACCACTTCACCCTTTAAACACCAGTTCACACCCTTACACACCACTTCACCCTGTTAAACACCAGTTCACACCCTTTACACACCAGTTCACACCCTTTACACACCAGTTCACACCCTTACACACCAGTTCACGCCCTTTTCACACCACTCCACCCTGTTACACACATGTTCACACCCTTACACACCAGTTCACGCCCTTTACACACCACTTCACCCTGTTATACACCAGTTCACACCTTTACACACCAGTTCACACCCTGTTACACACATGTTCACACCCTTACACACCAGTTCACACCCTGTTACACATATGTTCACACCCTTACACACCAGTTCACGCCCTTTACACACCGCTTCACCCTGTTACACACCAGTTCACGTCCTTGAACACTGGTTCACACTGGTTCTGACTCTGCTCACCGTGTAATTCAGACACCGATGAACTGAACTCAGCTTCTTCTCTTTGCTGAAGTTTTGTCTCTTTATGTGAATCTGTCTTCTCCTGTTTATCAATGATTTTGTTGGTTTTCTGTATTGATCTATTGTGATCAGCTTTAAAAAAACACTAAAATACTGAGGTAACTTTAAACAATGGAAACACAATATAAAACCCTTTGTTTCGCCATTAAAAAACTCAAACTCAAACCAACATACTCTCATGCATGTCCCAGAGTTTAAAGTCTACAAGGATCATTACATCATTTCTGCTGGTAGTCAAATATCCAACATGTGTTAGTTTGCTGATCTAAAGTAAATACGATATGGAATGATATGGAATGATATGGAAAGTAGATGGTTAGGGATGCTGTGTCTATTATTCACATGGAGCATTATGACTCATTTAAATATGAAAGCTCTGTGTATTCATATCTATGGTCAATGCAAATTTAACAGAAAGCTGGATGATGGTGTGTTTAGAAGCAGCATCAGCAGCAGAGTTCAGTCGCTAATTAACCAGGCTGATGGATTAATCCTCTGTATAAAGACAAGGTAGGAACATTTTACTAATGGCTAAAAAATAAAAGTACCTTCATTTGCAGATACTATTTAAGGTATTGGTGCAACTGATGCCTTAAAACATATTGTAAAACTGTGTCCTGTAAAAACACAATAATGAAGGGAAATAGATTTACTGTGTGATCCAAGATGAATGAATTAATTAAAGTAATAACATAGAATTTCTATGATGAAAGCATTTATACAATCACATCAAATGCTTTATCGGCCTTTTATTCTAATATTTCATGTTGGAAATTATCATATATTACAAAATATTGTTAACTCCACCATATTTACATGTGTATTCTCTGCTGATTTTCATTAATATTCATCATTAAAAATCTAAAATAATAAATATTAAATAGAACTTTAAAATTAAATATGACACAGATAGACAGGGAGGCTGAATTACAGGTTTAATGTAGATTAATGGTTGAAGTTATGGGTGATGTCAGGTGTCGTCAGGTGTCATCAGGTGTTGTCAGGTCATGTCAGGTGTTGTCAGGTCATGTCAGGTGTTGTCAGGTGTTGTTACAAGTCGTCAGGTGTTGTCAGGTCATGTCAGGTGTCGTCAGGTCATGTCAGGTGTCGTCGGGTCATGTCAGGTGTCGTCGGGTCATGTCAGGTGTCATCAGGTGTTGTTACAAGTCGTCAGGTGTCGTCAGGGCATGTCAGGTGTTGTCAGGTCATGTCAGGTGTCATCGGGTCATGTCAGGTGTCATCAGGTGTTGTTACAAGTCGTCAGGTGTCGTCAGGTCATGTCAGGTGTCGTCGGGTCATGTCAGGTGTCATCAGGTGTTGTTACAAGTCGTCAGGTGTCGTCAGGTCATGTCAGGTGTCGTCGGGTCATGTCAGGTGTCGTCGGGTCATGTCAGGTGTCATCAGGTGTTGTTACAAGTCGTCAGGTGTCGTCAGGTCATGTCAGGTGTCGTCGGGTCATGTCAGGTGTCCTCAGGTGTTGTTACAAGTCGTCAGGTGTTGTCAGGTCATGTCAGGTGTCATCAGGTTATGTCAGGTGTCGTCAGGTGTTGTTACAAGTCGTCAGGTGTCATCAGGTGCTGTCAGGTGTCGTCGGGTCATGTCAGGTGTCGTCAGGTCATGTCAGGTGTCGTCAGGTGTTGTTGGGTGTCTTCAGGTGATGTAAGGTAAAGTCAGGTGACTTTAGGAGTCCTCAGGTGTCATTAGGTGAAATCATGTGACGTCAGGGGGCTTCAGGTGACATCAGGTGTCGTTAGGGGTTAATGTAGCGTTGGTTACACACAACATTCATGTTCTTCAGACATGAATCTGAGACGATTTTAAACAGAGACACTAGAAACTGTCTGGAGACAGAAGAACATTATTCAAATCCCTGAGATGATTCGTGGTTTGACCAAAGATGATTTTACTGGTTTTACTTGACGTGTTGTTGTAAACCTCAGTTTTCTTATTCTTCAGATGCTGCTGTTGGATAATCTGTATAATCTGAATCTGTCTCCGTTAGAAACACGATGGAATCCAGGGTGTTAATGTTCCTGATTGGAGCCGTGTTCATCTACTATCAGGTAATAACGATGATATCTGGATGTATTTAACATTGCTATAAGGAAGTATGATTCTGTGCTGATATTAGCAGCCTCTGAATGAATAAAGGTGAACCGTGTTGTCTGTTCTTACCTGTACAGGTGCTGGCAGCAGGTGAGGCTCCATGATCCATGAGGTTCTTTGGTAAAAAGCTCAGAGAACGTCCACTGGTCCACAGACAGCATCCAACCACAGGACGTTTACATTTAGACTTCCTGTCTGACTCGCAGCTTTATTTAGTATCTACACATGACTTATTTCCTTCCTTCCTGTTTCACAGCAGCTTTATAAAATCCATTTAAGCACATCTGAGTAGTACGGACATGTATTTCAAAACTTCAATTCAAAAATTCCAAAGATCATCAGTTTATTATTATAGAAGATTAAAGAAACCAGAAAATAATCAGAGAAGAGAAGCTGGAATCAGAGAATTTGGACATTTTCTTCTTTACAATGACCCAAATCCAATCATTGATTATCAAAATAGTTGGTGATTGATGTAAAAGTTGGCAACTAATTGATTAATCATTGCTGCTCTAATTGTGTAACCATCAATGTCATTTAGGGTGATATCACGTAAATTGGGCCACGTTTTGGTAAATCACTTTGGACAATAACACAATACCATACATGCCTTTTCTATGTATATTCATGATTAATAGACTGTTTTTGTTGGAATTATGTGATAAAATATAAATATTTAAGCCCTATAAATCTTGAAATATCCACTTTTCCATGGTTTCAGGTAAAATGGTCCATCTCAGTCTAGATTTGAAGCATTGTCTCACCCACCATAGAAACCATCAACTAATCAAATCACCATAGAAACCATAAACAAACCAAATCACCATAGAAACCATCAACTAATCAAATCACCATAGAAACCATAAATGAACCAAATCACCATAGAAACCATAAATGAACCAAATCACCATAGAAACCATAAAGAAACCAAATCACCATAGAAACCATCAACTAATCAAATCACCATAGAAACCATAAATGAACCAAATCACCATAGAAACCATAAACGAACCAAATCACCATAGAAACCATAAACAAACCAAATCACCATAGAAACCATCAACTAATCAAATCACCATAGAAACCATCAACTAATCAAATCACCATAGAAACCATAAATGAACCAAATCACCATAGAAACCATAAATGAACCAAATCACCATAGAAACCATAAAGAAACCAAATCACCATAGAAACCATCAACTAATCAAATCACCATAGAAACCATAAATGAACCAAATCACCATAGAAACCATAAACGAACCAAATCACCATAGAAACCATAAACAAACCAAATCACCATAGAAACCATCAACTAATCAAATCACCTGTTTCTTTCTTTGTAGTCATTGGCTCTAATTTCCAGAGGAAACCTGAAATGGCCCATTTTACCTACAATAATGGAAACATGTTTTACCTAACCCTAACCCACATAGTAAACTGACTGTTGTAGTCTAAATGATGTGGTCCCTTCTCTGTTTGACGGAGTTGCTACGTGCTAACTGCTAACGGCTAACTCTATCTTTCTACAGATGATTACAGCGCTGAGATGACGATAGAGAGTCCTGCAGCAGGAAACCAGAGCTTCCTGCCGGCTCTGACCTCCGCTGACCTCCAGCTGAGCGTCGGAGCAGTGAGCGTGTTGGACCTCCAGCCGGTAGCAGGTATTACAGCCGTTCCTCTTCAACATATACACCCTACGAACACACTACGAACCGTCGGCACCTGTTTCCTTTCAGACTGTGTGATCGTTGGCAGGAGATCCTCCTGTAACTGCTCCGACGATTACGTCTGGACCAACAACCTCTGCTACAGCAACAGCTGCTGCAGCGGAAACACCTGCACCCAGAACGTGTCACATGTCACGCCGCTCTGCATCCCCAAGGTCCAAGGTAACGTCCTGAAGTCCTTCTAGATGTTGTATCTGACAGCAAACATCACAACTAACCGTAACTGTCCTGTCTGTAATTACAGTTGATATGAAGGGATCGTTTCACATGTCGGGTCATTTATTCCAGAACCACGAATGCATGAAATCACAGGTGGGAAGAAATCACATCTATAGGTTATTTTTCTTTATATTCATGTCTTTATAATTAAATAATAAAGATATATATTATATATATAATAAAAGTTTTACTGCTCTTTGTCTGTAAAGTTAAAAGAAGTCTATAAGACAATGAACGGCTTCGAGTACCTGACGATGACTTACAGGTATTTATTTATTCTAAATTACTCATTTAATAATGAAGTGTTGTTTACTTGTTGGTTGTTGTTGTTATTTAATTGTATTGATTGTTCTTAAAGGGACGGTACAGCTGATTTCGTGGCAGCGTTCAATGTCCAGTTTGAAACGGACAGATTTCAGAACATTATGTCTGAGTTCGAAAACAATACTGGATCAGAGTTTCAGATCAACATCACAGGTCAGTGAACGCACCACAGTTAGTATTTATCACCACGTCAGTGAACGCACCAGTTAGTATTTATCACCACAAGTCAGTGAACGCACCACAGTTAGTATTTATCACCACAGGTCAGTGAACGCACCACAGTTAGTATTTATCACCACAGGTCAGTGAACGCATCACTGTTAGTATTTATCACCACAAGTCAGTGAACGCACCACAGTTAGTATTTATCACCACATGTCAGTGAACGCACCACAGTTAGTATTTATCACCACATGTCAGTGAACGCACCACAGTTAGTATTTATCACCACAAGTCAGTGAACGCACCACAGTTAGTATTTATCACCACATGTCAGTGAACGCACCAGTTAGTATTTATCACCACAAGTCAGTGAACGCACCACAGTTAGTTTTTATCACCACAGGTCAGTGAACGCACCACAGTTAGTATTTATCACCACAGGTCAGTGAACGCACCACAGTTAGTATTTATCACCACATGTCAGTGAACGCACCAGTTAGTATTTATCACCACAAGTCAGTGAACGCACCACAGTTAGTATTTATCACCACAGGTCAGTGAACGCACCACAGTTAGTATTTATCACCACAGGTCAGTGAACGCACCAGTTAGTATTTATCACCACAAGTCTGTGAACGCATCACTGTTAGTATTTATCACCACAGGTCAGTGAACCCACCACAGTTAGTATTTATCACCACAGGTCAGTGAACGCACCACAGTTAATATTTATCACCACAGGTCAGTGAATGCACCACAGTTAGTTTTTATCATCACAGGTCAGTGAATGCACCACAGTTAGTTTTTATCACCACAGGTCAGTGAACGCACCACAGTTAGTTTTTATCACCACAAGTCAGTGAACACACCACAGTTAGTATTTATCCCCACAAGTCAGTGAACGCATCACTGTTAGTATTCATCACCACAGGTCAGTGAACGCACCACAGTTAGTTTTTATTACCACAGGTCAGTGAACGCATCATTAAATCAGTGTTCTGGTTTCACTCAAAGGGCCAGTTATAAAGATCATATATCTGTATCTACATATTATTATATATGAGTGAAACCAGACCACTGATGTGGCCCGGGAACAAACTGAGTTTGACTCCCCTGATCTATATAACCTGTATATTAATGCTGGACTCCTGTTCCTACAGGCATGGTGGACATCGAGGCTCCTCAGGACGCCGTGTGCTACATGTCCAGCCCCGTCCTGAGGTGTTGCCTCCCGCAGGTGATGCGCCCCAACACCTGGAAACTAAGGAAGAACCACCAGAGCCTGGAGCTGTACAACGGCACCGTGGTGACGCTCCACCCGGACTGTGCTGCCCAGGAGAACCAGTCCTGCATGGAGGTGACGCTGCAGGGCGTCACCTCCATGTGGCAGGGTGAGTCCTTGACCAAGAAACAACCTATTGGTTTAATTAATGGCCTCAAAAACTACAAAAAACACAAAAGGCCAAGTGGTCTTGGCCCTAAAATCATGAAATTCCAGGCCTGATCATCACCTCATTAAAATAATTGCCTAAGTATTTTTTTATTTTAATAAATTTATTTTAAACTGATGATCTTTGGGTTGTGGACTGGACATTTTAGGTTGAATCTTCAGCTTTGGGAAAACACAGATTGACATTTAACAGCATTTAATCAACCAAAAGATGAATCAATCAATCATTTCAATAATCGATAATATCAGAATAATCCTAAACTGCAGCTCTACTACACAGAATGTCTGTTTTTTATGTATTTGTTACAGAATCTTAAATCTACAAACAGTTTATATTTGCCAAAATAAAAAATTAAACTGATTATCATGAATTATCACCATTTTCAACCTTTAAAAATCCGGTGGCCATTTTTATTAGAGCTGCAACAATTAGTTGATTAATCAATTAATTGATTAAAGTAATTTTTTAGGAAGAAAATGTGTAAATTCTCTGGTTCCAGCTTCTCTTCTCTGATTATTTCCTGGTTTCTTCTATAATAGTAAACTGATGATCTTTGGGTTGTGGACTGTTGAATCTTCATCTTTGGGACATTTTTGACGTTTTCCATCATTTTTTGAACCAATCAATCAATTATTTGTGTCAATAATCGATTATTATAATAATCATTACATGCAGCTCTATTAGTTGCCAACTTTTACCTAACTGATTAATGGATTTGAGTCATTTTATAGAAGAAAATATCACCTTCTTTAGGTGATTGGTTGCATTTACCTGTTTTTTCACATTACCTGTGGCAGTAAAACCCGTTACCTGTGTCTACAGGTACGTACGAGTGTGGATTCAGCAGCGGCTCCTTCAGGTACACGGCCACGGTGAACCTGACCGTGGCGTTGCTGCCTGATGAAATCATCCTGACCATCCGACCTCTGACCCTGGACTGTTCCAACCACGACATCGACAGTCAGGTGGACGTTCTCGTCAACGCCACCATCCGGAAAAGCACGGAGAGCTACAAGGTGTGGTGGAGCTACAGGGGGGGGAGGAAACACCTGGTGACCGTCACAGGTAAGAAAAAACACCTTTTTAACACGTGTGAACCCCCAAATAAACATATTAATCCCAATAATCTGTGTTTGTCTGCAGCCGTCGGCCGGACGCTGGTCTACTCCTTCCCAGCTCCCATCAGGTGCACGCCGTTCCCTTCACAGTACGTGGACGTGACGTTTGAAAACAGGAAGCAGCAAGTCAAACGAGGACGAGTGAACATCCCAGTGATTTATAGTAGGTGACTCTGGAAATTACAAGGTTTTAGTCATTTTAACAGGATGTGATGGTGTTAATTAGGGCCCAGAGACCTACTGTACGTTTGTACTGTACTTGCATTAATGTTGGTGGATAAATGTCTCTGTATGGAAAAAAGGTCCAGCCCCTAGTGGACGAAAATACTTTGGATTTTCTTTAACTAAAACTAAAATACTTTGGATTTTCTTTGACTAAAACGAAAATACTTTGGATTTTCTTTGACTAAAACTAAAATACTTTGGATTTTCTTTGACTAAAACTAAAATACTTTGGATTTTCTTTAACTAAAACTAAAATACTTTGGATTTTCTTGGACTAAAACTAAAATACTTTGGATTTTCTTGGACTAATTATAAAATACTTTGGATTTTCTTGGACTAATTATAAAATACTTTGGATCTTCTTTGACTAAAACTAAAATACTTTGGATTTTCTTGGACTAAAACTAAAATACTTTGGATTTTCTTGGACTAAAACTAAAATACTTTGGATTTTCTTGACTAAAACTAAAATACTTTGGATTTTCTTGGACTAAAACTAAAATACTTTGGATTTTCTTTAACTAAATCTAAAATACTTTGGATTTTCTTTAACTAAAACTAAAATACTTTGGATTTTCTTTGACTAAAACTAAAATACTTTGGATTTTCTTTGACTAAAACTAAAATACTTTGGATTTTCTTTGACTAATTATAAAATACTTTGGATTTTCTTTGACTAATTATAAAATACTTTGGATTTTCTTTGACTAATTATAAAATACTTTGGATTTTCTTGACTAAAACTAAAATACTTTGGATTTTCTTTGACTAATTATAAAATACTTTGGATTTTCTTTGACTAATTATAAAATACTTTGGATTTTCTTGGACTAAAACTAAAATACTTTGGATTTTCTTGACTAAAACTAAAATACTTTGGATTTTCTTGGACTAAAACTAAAATACTTTGGATTTTCTTTGAATAAAACTAAAATACTTTGGATTTTCTTTGACTAAATCTAGACTAATACACCAGGATTCTTCATTGAGATGTGACTAAACAAATAAAAGAATACAAGTTGACTAAATATGACTGAATGACAACTGAACAACTGAATAAAAATCAAGGACCTGCTGCCACGTTTGCATCTTCTGTTCCTTGATGAGCATCTTCTCCTGCAGGAGGTCAACCGTTCTGCAACGAGGAGACGCTAAACGGGCGTTTTTGGCCCAAAACTCCATCTGGAGCCACAGTGATTAATCGAACGTGTGTGAAGGGCAGGATCGGATACACGTCGCGGACCTGTGAGGGCACCACCTGGTGGCGGGTCATCTCCTTCTGCATCACACGACAACTCCACGAACTTACCATGGCAGCAGAGGTGAGTGGATTAATTATTCTAATTATTCTAATACTTGGACGTATTACTGATCCTGATTGGACAAAAGAAGACGTTGGTCAAGGTTTTGTCTCCTAGAACATTTCATCTAATTGGGTTCTACGAGGTTTTACCTGCAGAACGAGACAAATCAAACCTCCTCTGGACTCTGATCTACAGTCGAAACGCTGGAGGATTTAATACGTTTAACAGCCGCGATTTGATTAAAGTGCAACGCGGCAAAGTCAGTAAATCATTCTGCATTGATCTGTGAATGGATGTGTGTGATTCTGCGTCTGCAGCTGTTTTTATTCTGCGTAAAAAGCAGCTGCAGGTTCAGAAGAGTTTCATCACAGGACAGAAGCTTCATATTCATGAACTGAATCATCTCAGCTTCCTTTACAATGAAAGTCTGGTCCTTTACAACCCTGGTTCCTGACTCCGTGACCCTCCAGTGACTCCACCTTAGTTATTCTTTGCAAATCACATGCAAATCTCCTTCAGGTCCAGGCAGCACGCAAATGAGTCTATTATTTGGTTCTTAACAGAGTGGCTCATCTATTAAAACAGCTTTTACATGACAGTTGTCCAAGTATAACTGTTGATCTGATTAATATCAGAGTTCTACGACTCCAATAAGACACCAGCAACATTAGATTAGATTATATAGGACTGTTATTAAACTATAGACACACAAACACAACAGAAACATGTGTTTAAACACACCTTGTTATTGATGTATAGTTGTTGTAAAGGTCACATGGTCGGAGGTTGGTGAGGAGATTATTACACATGGAATTATTGGAAAAATAGAAATAAATGACCTATTCTATGTACATCATTATATACAGAATTATATTAATATATAAAGGTTATAGTACAAGTAACAGTAACAAAGTACAAGAGATTTTCAGTCTGTTTGTTCTTATTTTAGGGAGCAGAAGCTTCAAAGAAACGAAAAGATGATGAGTTGTTGCTGATGCTAACTCTGCTAAAGGAGCGAAATGTTTTAAAAATACATGGACGGGGACAAACAGAAACAGAGACCTGTTTAAAAAGACTCGTCAGTAAATCGGTTTAAACTGGGATCAAGATGTCTGATTAGATCTGAGCATAGCTGGAATAACTTGTTTGTTTGTTTGTTTGTTTGTTTGTTTGCAGAGGTTCTTGAAGGGTCTGGGCTCCAGCCAGAAGATGGCCATGACTATATTTGCAAGACTTAACAACTGCACCCGGGACATACATTTAGAAGAGACTGAGGACAGCATGGCCGACATCAGAGGCTCCATCAACATCTTAAACGTGATGAGAAAAGCATCAGTGAACATCACCATAGGAGATCAGGTCCTTCCTGTAAGAGCCAGTCACTTCCTGTCTCACTTCCTGTCTCACTTCCTGTTTCACTTCCTGTCTCACTTCCTGTCTCACAGGTGCAACGTAACCTCTTAAGACACGCCCCCTTTTTCAGACTAAATCGTGACAATGGTATGCCGAAGTTGTAAGTACCACTATAGATGTACGTAAGAAACTTTAAACGTCTCACAGCACAGACTCGAGCGTCCTCGCCCCGGCGGCCATCTTGCTACAGGGAAACAGTCGATGGATCAGTTGATGGATTTACACACTGTCTGGTTTCGTACCAATGTTATCAACGTGGCTATAATTGTATATCTATATAATATATATATATATACTTAAAAAACTCTAGGTTTGCAGTGTCAGAACTACATCTCTGACGTTTATATCAAACCAAACTGTTTGACAATTGGTTGAAAATTTAGCAAGTTTTGGTCATTTATAAGAACATGGACCATTAACCCATTAAAGCCTAAGAGCCGTTAGTCTATGACTGTCATTTAATACTTAACCTGTTTATCTCTTCATCCTATGTACAAAATTCCTGTAGATATATACATTTCTATATATACAATCTAAATAAAATGACTCTTTCTGGGAGGGATTGTCTTGATGACATCATGTGACAGGAAGTAGTTGGAAACCTCATTTTGTTTAAAAAGTAAAAAGCAGTCTACTCTCATGTCAGAAAACAAACGCTGTATTTTTATTTTAAGTGTAAAATAACAGTCGTAGACTTCAAGCTTCATTGGCTTCAATGGGTTAAACATTGTTATGGGTGAGCGAGCTCCCTGTCGTAAGATGGCCGCCAGCGCGGACGTTCGACTCCATTGGCCGTCAGCATGGATGAGACATTCAGCCTTTCTTAGGTATATCTATGAGAAGCACAATTCCCACATGTCACATGTTGACTGAACAACCCTTGGATGGTCCCATCAGGGTAAATTTCCATTGGTTCTTACTGCGTCTATCAATCCAAAGGTGGTCACACTTTATAAATATCCTGCTTATTTTAATTGTTTGTCTCCTTCTTCTGCTGCAGGATCTGGTCAGTGCAGCCAACAACATCCTTGTCCCCCACTGGGGGGCGGTCAACGCCTCCATCATCCAATCCCTGTCAGCTCGGTACCTTGAAACCGTGGAAAGTCTGGTGAAGAACATCAAGATCAACGACAGCAACGTAGTCGACTTAATTTACAGGACTGAGAACCTGGTGCTGAAGATCTGCTCCGGCAGGAACTGCAACATGTCGGTGTTTGGCGTCAAAGTGAGTCTGAACAACACGCCTGGAATCGTGAGAGTTGCTGGTCTGAAAAACCTCACGGACAAATTGTACAACAACTTTCCCGACAGCAAGCCGATCAGCCTGTTGGTGTCTGTGACGCTGGAAGACAAGAACGACTCCTCCGTGGAGCTCAAGATGGACTTCCCCCGAGTTCGGGGAACGCCGCTCTGCGTCTTCTGGAATACCTCGGACATGGAATGGTCCGACGAAGGCTGTGTCGGCAAATCTCGCGGCAACAACCACGTCCTATGCAAGTGCAACCACCTGACTTCCTTCTCCGTCCTCATGTCCAAGGGCGACGTGTCTTCCTACAGCCAGGACATGATCACCTACGTGGGCCTGAGCGTGTCCGTGGTCTCCCTGCTGGTCTTCTTCACGGTGGAGGCCCTGGTGTGGTCGGCCGTGGTCCAGTCCAACCTCTCCCTGTTCCGCCACACGGCCATCATCAACATCGCTGTGTTCCTGCTGCTCGGAGACGTCAGCTTCCTGGCGTCCGCCTCGCCCGAGAGCCTCGGGGACACCTGGTGCCTGATCCTGACCATGTGCAAGCACCTGTTCTACCTGGGCACGTTCACCTGGATGCTGTGTCTGAGCATGATGCTCATCCACCAGCTAATCTTCGTCTTCAACCCGCTGAGGAAAACCGTCTTCATGCTGCTCTCCGGCGTCATCGGCTACGTCTTCCCGGTCCTGATAGTGGTGTCCAGCTGCATCTACTGCAAGTACACCGACACCCCCTACCACGACAGGAGGACCTGCTGGCTGGTGTACACCAACATCCTGGAAGGGTCGTTGTACGCCTTCATCCTCCCTGTGGGAACCATCGTTCTGGTCAACCTCTTCTCCCTGGTGGTGGTGTCCCTGACCCTGCTGAAGTCCTCGGTCCCTGAAGGCAGCAAAGCGGACAACAAGGAGGCGGCTAAGAGCATCTTGAAGGCTGTGGCGCTGCTGACGCCGGTGTTCGGGGTGACGTGGGCCATCGGCTTCCTGCTGCAGACGCTGGAAGAAGACAGTCCACTGATGACGGTCGCCAGCTACAGCTTCACCATCCTCAACTCCTTCCAGGTGATGCTGACGTTAGGGAAGAACTGAGCCAAGTCCCCGAACAATGAAACTGATGAATGGATGAATGATGCTGCACCGAATAAATCAGATTTTGTCAAATTGGGCGTCAAATGTTGTTTACACTCAAAACAACTGAAATAAATTCAAGTTAAATTTTTTTATTTGGTGAATAAAAGTCAACCTTTGGAGAAATGATCAGCAATAGGGATATCCTGGTCATGTGACCTTATAAATTATATGTCCTTCAAAATAAAAGCCACCTTTTCACACCTAATTGTAAAAACATTGATTTTATATCACAGCTTTTTAAAAAAAAGATAAAGTAATTGTTTCTATATGGAAACACTATGTAATAAAGGGTTAAAACATGACATTTCATGAATATTCTATAATCCAAGTTGGCTCCGCCCTGTGACGTCATAATATGCAAATTAGTTGGTTAATTTAATCCCAACATAAATGTTAACGTCATCCTTAATATTTCTCTAATTTACAGAAAGTCTTTTATCATTTTTAAGTTAAAAGTTAAAATGGAATTAAATGATTTTACCTGCGGTTAGGTTTTCACTGACCTTTATTTTTTAATTTAATTTTAAATACTGTTGTGTTTACTGCTGCAGGGCCTTTTCATTCTGATCATGGGCTGTTTTGCAGAGAAGAAGGTACGTTTGTTATTTATCAATAATAAAAACCACAGCTGAGAAGATAAATCCTCACCTTTAATGTGGTTTAAAGGAGTTAAACTCATTTGTTCCCGTGGCCACATCAGTGTTCTGGTTTCACTCAAAGGGCCAACATCTAATACATAGATTATCTCTATATTTAATATAATAAAACTCTTTGTGTTTATTAACAGGTCAGAGATGAACTGATGAAGCGACTAAAGGTAAGTTTACTAATTATATCTAGAATTTATCAATTAAATGAATAAAACGTGAATCATTTCTGGTTTTGTTTTTATCCTCAGTCAAAATCTCAAGAAAAAAGTGAGAGCACGAAGAGTTTGAATTCCTCCAAAGACAAATGAGGTCAGTTTAATACTTTACCTTTTATTTAGGAAGCAGAACCTGAAGAAACGAAGGATTCTAGTCTGTAACAAACCATCAGCAGAAAGTGATAAATGAGAGAATCTGTTTTGTTTTAGAATGTTTAAAGATTAAAGAAACTGTTCATATTCAAAAAGAAGCCAGTGATTTTATACTGGTTATTCTGGTGTTAACATCCTGATGCTAACATCTTGATGCTAACATCTTGATGCTAACATCATGGTGTTGACATCCTGGTCCTAACATCCTGATGCTAACATTCTAAAGATAACATCTTGATGCTAACATCCTGATGCTAACATTCTAGTGCTAACATCCTAAAGATAACATCTTGATACTAACATCCTGGTGCTAACAACTTGATGCTAACATCCTGGTGCTAACATCCTGGTGCTAACATCCTGATGCTAACCATGTTCACATTCTATTTTAGGAAGATACCGTTTCTAAATTAGCATTAGCACAGAGCCCAGCTGATGTATCTGGTCCTAACCTGAATTATCAAACATATTTAATAATATTAATTAATAATATTGATCTTGTGCCACATTCAAATTCCAATGATTATTGAAATGAACCAGTTAATCAATACATTAACTGTCGACTTTCACTCAAACTACAGCATCATCAGAAACTACAGAACCATCAGAACCATCAGATCCATCAGAACCATCAGAACCTTCAGAACCATCAGAAACTACAGAACCATCAGAACCATCAGATCCATCAGAACCATCAGAACCTTCAGAACCATCAGAAACTACAGAACCTTCAGAACCTTCAGAACCTTCAGAACCATCAGAAACTACAGAACCATCAGATCCATCAGAACCTTCAGAACCATCAGAACCATCAGAACCATCAGAACCATCAGAACCTTCAGAACCATCAGAACCTTCAGAACCTTCAGAACCATCAGATCCATCAGATCCATCAGAACCTTCAGAACCATCAGAACCTTCAGAACCATCAGATCCATCAGAACCATCAGAACCATCATCTGAGACCTGAATTAACTCAAACTGACACAAACCACTGGAGCTGCAACGAATTGATCATTCTGATTAATCAATTAATCCATCGGTTATTGAAATGATTAATGGTTTAGTTGTTTGGTTCATAAAAATGATGTAAAATGTTTATTCTTATAAACGTATATAAGAATATAAACATATTAATATTCTTCTGTTTGTAAAGATTCAGTTTGAATTGATTTTTCCCTCTTTATTGATATAATTGATATAATTGATAAGCCTCCTATTGATTCTATCATATCTATTGTATTTATTTGATGGTGTTTGATGCTTTGTATTGTTTTAAATTTCTGTCTGTTTAACTTTAATAATGTTCTGTTAATAATTTATATGTTAAACATTTTCTTAGGTCTCTGCACACTAATTGAAACCTGTTAAACTCTGAACTTTGATTTGTTTGATGTTTCCATCTGATTTTATCATCTATGATTAAATTAATTATTTTCATGAATCTTTCCATCTGCATCTCATCTGTCTGGATTTATAGAGAAGCGAGAGAGAAACAGCTTCTCATGAAGCTTCAGAGGAAATAAAACAGAAATTAAACTAAAAATAGGAAATACTGGAATGAAACAAAGAGAGAAAACCTTCATAGTGACCAGTGGAAGTTAATGTTACCATGGCAACAAATTAGACTTCTCTGTAATACTAATGAACTAATGAAATAAAATCGTATGTTCACGTTTCTCATGTTCAATTTGTTGTTACATGAAATATCAAATGGTTTAACTGATAAATCATAAGAAATCATTCATTTTAAATATTTAATCTAGACCTAGAATATAAAACTAGTTGATATTAATAGAGTTAAAGTATATATATATATATATATATATATATATATATATATATATATATATATATATATATATATGACATACATTATCCCAAGTATTTAAATAATAATGAATTAAACCATTTTAATAATAATAATAATGATTTAAATCCTGAATAATAATAAACATTATTTCAAAATAAATATGTAATAATTAAATCATTATTAATTATTATTTACATCATTATTTCAAATAAAAATGACAATGATTTAATAATCATAATAAATAAAATCATGACTATTAATAATAATAATTATTATTTAATATAATTATTTACATCATTATTTTTATATTATTTTATAATATATATTATATATATATTATATTATTATATTATTTATTTTATAATAATTATTTTGATTATTTTAATAATAATTATGATTAAATCTTTATTTCACAATAATCATTTAATAATAATAATAAACAGTATTATTATGAAACAAATCCCAGAAAGATTTTATATTAATAATAATAGTAATAATAATTATTTTAAACTGCAGACGTGGTTCCGTTACCATAGCAGCTAATTAAAGTTAAAACATTGTCTCGTTAAGAACAAACAGAACAAACGTTGATATGAATCACAGCAACTTAATAATAATTAATTATTAATAATAAAGTGTGTAGAAGGTGAATCAGCAGCTAATTAGCTGTTTGCTGCTGCAATAACTACAAACAGCCACCAGGAGGCAGCAGAGTCACGTTGATCTGGATGTCAGGAAGGATCCTGGACCAGCAGGGACCTGGACTCTGCTGGACCAGGTCCACACACACACACTCTGGACCACGTGGAGACAGGTGAGCTCCTCTGATTGGTCCAGAGGGCTGAGTGACGTCTGGCTCCGCCCCCTGATCTACAGGTGTGAACATCTGCTTCATGTTTGTTCCAGTCAGAAGAAGCTGGAGTTTAAATAAATATGAAACTTCATGATTCATGTTTAACCAGAATTCATCTGGTTGGAATCAGGAAATAAATGAGATTTAATCCAAAACAGTTTGGTTCAGAGCAGGAGGAACTGATGTTGGTGAAATGTAGAACTTTTTATCGGATTTAGAATCTTTGAAACACATAAATAACTATTATTAATTATTAATTATTATTATTATGGAATCAAATATCAGCTGCTCTGATACATCTGAAGATATAAAGATATTAAATAAACATGAAGATATAAAAAGCTGCAGGAGGAGCAGGATGAAGGAGGAGGAGGAGCAGAGGGGAGTTGGAGGAGCAGGATAAACAGTGAGGAGCAGAGAGGAGTGAGAAGGAGGAGCAGGAGAATAAGCTGTGAGGAGGAATATGGGATAAGCAGTGAAGAGGAGGAGTTGTGAGGATGAGGAGGATGAGTAGTGAAGAGGAGGAGTTGTGAGGATGAGGAGGAGCAGAAGGACAGGCAATGAGGAGCAGGAGGTGCTATGAGGAGGAGGAGGAGGAGCTGGATAGGCAGTGACGAGCAAAAGGAGCTGAGAGAATGAGGAGGAGCAGAATGAGGAGGAGCAGTGAAAAGCAGGAGGAGCTGAGCATGTAAGGAGGAGAATCTATGAGGATGAGGAGCAGCAGCAGGAGGTGTTGGAGCAGCAGGACAGGCAGTGAGGAGCAGGAGGTGCTGTGAGGAGGAGGAGGAGCTGGATAAGCAGGGAGGAGCAGGAGGTGCTGTGAGGATGAGGATGAGCAGAAGGAGGAGGAGGCGGAGTGAAAAGCAGGAGGAGCTGAGAGTGTAAGGAGGAGGAGCTGTGAGGACGAGGAGGAGCAGGAGGAGGAGCCGGAGCAGCAGGACAGGCAGTGAGGAGCAGGAGGAGCAGCTGAAGACTCCGGTCGGTCCGTGAACGCGTCGCTGCTCCGTTTCTCCTGCTGCGGTGATTGATGGGAGCGGTGCGGCCTCCTCCTCCTCCCCCCCTCCTCCCCCTCCCCCTCCTGCTCCTCCTGCACCTCCTGCTGGGCCTCCCCGCGTCCTCCTCGGCCTCCTGGGACCTGGTCCTCCTCCACACCAACGACGTGCACGCGCGGGTGGAGGAGACCAGCAGCAGCTCGGGCGCGTGCGGCAGGAACAGCGCGTGTTACGCGGGGGTCGCGCGCAGAGCCGCCGCGGTGAAACGGATCCGCGGAACCCGCAGAGACGTCCTGCTGCTGGACGCCGGGGACCAGTTCCAGGGGACGGTCTGGTTCAACCTGTACCGAGGAGCCGAGGCCGCGCACTTCATGAACAAACTGGGCTACGACGCCATGGTCAGAGGTTATCGATCACTGATTAGTAGTTATTGATGGGTGATTAGTGCAGGGAATGTAGGTCAGGAGGACATTCAGAGTATTTATATTTATTTATTCAGTGATTGTTGTTGTTTACTGATGTTGTTTACTGTTGTTTACTGTTGTTTACCGTTGTTTACTGATGTTCTGCTGTTTTTATTGATTATCTCATCATTTTCTGATTTCTCATTGATCATCACGTGATTTCAGCTCCTTCAGGTGTTTAATTTAACTTTAAGTTTAAAGTTAAAGAAACATGAAGCAGCTTCAGATCTGGGTCCTGGATCCGTTTCTAGGTCCTGGATCAGTTTCTAGGTCCTGGATCAGTTTCTAGGTCCTGGATCAGTTTCTAGGTCCTGGACCAGGTCCCTGGATCCGTCTCTGGATCAGTTTTCTGAAGAAGCTGATTTATGTTTTTTTCTCAGTCAGATTTAATCAGTTTAACAGCAGCGACTCAGACAAACGACTGAGATTTAATCTCTGTAATTAACTAATTAACTAATGACTTAATGCAGCAGGCTGACAGAGACACTAACGAGAGGAGACTAACCAGAGGACAGGAGACACTAACGAGAGGAGAGAGGACACTAACGAGAGGACAGGGGACACTAACGAGAGGAGAGAGGACACTAACGAGAGGAGAGAGGACACTAACGAGAGGACAGGGGACACTAACGAGAGGAGAGAGGACACTAACGAGAGGAGAGGAGACACTAACCAGAGGACAGGGGATATTAACGAGAGGAGAGGAGACACTAACGAGAGGAGAGAGGACACTAACGAGAGGAGAGAGGACACTAACGAGAGGACAGGGGACACTAACGAGAGGAGAGAGGACACTAACCAGAGGACAGGGGACACTAACGAGAGGAGAGAGGACACTAACGAGAGGACAGGGGACACTAACGAGAGGACAGGGGACACTAACGAGAGGACAGGGGACACTAACGAGAGGACAGGAGACACTAACCAGAGGACAGGGGACATTAACGAGAGGACAGGGGACACTAACGAGAGGACAGGAGACACTAACCAGAGGACAGGGGACACTAACGAGAGGAGAGAGGACACTAATGAGAGGACAGGGGACACTAACCAGAGGACAGGAGACACTAACCAGAGGACAGGGGACATTAACGAGAGGAGAGGAGACACTAACGAGAGGACAGGAGACACTAACGAGAGGAGAGGGGACATTAACGAGAGGACAGGAGACACTAACGAGAGGAGAGGGGACACTAACCAGAGGACAGGGGATATTAACGAGAGGAGAGGAGACACTAACGAGAGGACAGGGGACACTAACGAGAGGAGAGGGGACACTAACCAGAGGACAGGGGACATTAATGAGAGGACAGGGGACACTAACCAGAGGACAGGGGATATTAACGAGAGGAGAGGAGACACTAACGAGAGGACAGGGGACACTAACCAGAGGACAGGGGACACTAACCAGAGGACAGGGGACATTAATGAGAGGACAGGGGACATTAATGAGAGGACAGGGGACACTAACCAGAGGACAGGGGACACTAACGAGAGGAGAGGGGACACTGACACTGACACCTGAACCTGGTTCTGTGTTTGACCTCCGTTTGTGTTTTCCAGGCTCTGGGGAATCATGAGTTCGATAACGGCGTTGATGGACTCATGAAACCGTTCATGGAGCAGATCAAGTGTCCTGTTCTCAGCGCCAACATCAAACCCGACAGGACTCTGGCGCCGACGTTCGGAACCTCCTATCTACCTTATAAAATCCTGACTGTGGGCGGCCAGAAGGTCGGCGTGGTGGGATACACGTCACGGGAAACACCTGCTCTGTCCCAGCCAGGTGAGGGAGCACTCCTGATATATATCACATGGTTTATAGCAACGTCAGTCTATGAGATTAAATCTGTCAGCCTGGTCACACCAGGATGGTTTCAGTCGAGTTGGACTCTAGGAACGATTAAGAACTAGACTCACTGATCCAGACCAGGATCCACAGCAGCAACACAGGTCGGACTAATGTGGACTGATAGAGAAAAGATGATCAGAATAGAAGGGGGTCGACCTAGCAGAAGGATTATGGATAATTTAAAGACAGGGACAAGGACCTTAGGAGACCAAAGACCAACAGAAACAACCACAGCCAGATACCAGGGAGTTAGAAAGGTCCTGAGGGGGCTGCTGAAGATAAGAACATGTCTGAACATCCACAAGTTATCAGATACCAGCTGAGTCCTGCCCACTGTCCAAGATGGAAAATCTAAAACCCAAGACAAATGAAGAACATGGGGAACATATAGAAGCTGGAGAAGATGAAGAAGATAAAGAAGAAGAAGATGGAGTAGATGAAGACCATGAGGAACCAGAGCCTCAGCAGGAAGATGCTGCTGGAAACAAACAGGGAGAAGATCAACTAAGAGGCTGGACACTGATAAGGAACATCTGGACCCAGGAAGGACCAGAAGAACCCAAACCCCAATGGGTCAAAGCAGAGAAGGTGGAGAACAGCAGGACGTCAGCTTTCAGACTGAAGAACAGCTGCTGGATCCAACCAGACATTGTTCTTAGTTTTACCAGACGTCTTCCATGAAATCTAAACGTGTCCCCGTTGCTCTGCAGGACCTCACCTGGACTTCGAGGACGAGGTGGAGTCTCTGCGGCGCGAAGTGAACAAGCTGCAGACGCTGGGAATCAACAAGATCATCGCCCTGGGTCACTCCGGCTTCACCGTGGACCAGGAGATCGCCAGGAAGGTCCCGGGCATCGACGTGGTGATCGGTGGACACACCAACACCTTCCTCTACACAGGTGAGGAACTGCAGGGTCTTTCCATGCTGGTCTGTAGTGGTCTACGTGTCTGTCTGCAGCAGCTGCCTCTATAAATATCTGAACCACAGAAGCTGCAGCAGAGACAAACCACACTTACAAAAACAATGAAGCCTCTTCTCAGTGTGTTTGTGTGTAAGAGACACGGCTGAGGTAAAAGAAAGTAAAAAATATTTCTTTAAACATGAACAAAACTACTGGAGCTGTTGCATTTGACGGATTTTAGACTGATCAATAAGTTGATTCACCGGCAAATGTTTAAAATCTGAGTTTCATACATGGATAAAAATGTAAAATAATCTAATGTAGACGACCAAAACCAAACCAATCGTTGGAGAACTCACAGCTGGAAGTAACTAAGTACATTTACTTTTGTGTTTTGTACTTTTTTAGTTTTGAGGTATTTGTACTTTACTTATTTCAATGTGATGCTACTTTTTACTTCACTACATTTATCTGAAGCTTTAGTGACTTTCTGATGCAGATTTTGATATTTAAATAAATCAGTACATGCTTTGTGTAAAATCTGATAAATATTATGATGTAACATGTTAAATTCAGGACTTTTACTTGTTATTGAGTATTTTTAGACGACAGTATTTCTACTTTTACTGAGTACAGACCTCACCTGATGACAGAAGTGTTTTACGATGTTACAGAACTGAACATGAGGTGTAGTTTGGCTCTTTGATAAAAGTTCTATTCAGACTTTTCTCAGTGGGCCTCAGCAGCTGTTTTCCTTCCTGACTTTTCTGTGTGTTTTCAGGAACCCCTCCTTCGTCTGAAGTCCCTGCAGGTCCTTATCCATTCGTGGTGACCTCTGAGGACGGGAGGAAGGTTCCTGTTGTTCAGGCCTACGCCTTCGGAAAATATCTGGGTTGTCTGAACGTGACCTTCGACGACGCCGGGAATGTTGTGAGATATGGAGGCAACCCCATCCTGCTGGACAGCAGCGTTCCTCAGGGTAAAGATCAGACCGTGACCTGCTGAGCAGCTCTTTGTTATCAAAGGGCTGACGAAGGTTCAACAGAAAAAGTCAATAGGTAGTAAACTGTAGCACAGCTGGTGAAGCTGTAAACAGAATGATTTAACCAAAGTCGTTTGATTTCTCTAAATTATTCGTTCTTTACAGCACAGATTCAGGACGATTCTGAAGCTTTTCACCTGAATCTGCATTAGTAATGAGCATCTTCACTGATTGGCTGCAGCTGTGACCTCCATCTAGCCAAACTTGGTTTAGGACCTAATGCCTGAGGCTAATTCCTACGTGAAGAATCTCTACCTGGAGATTTCAGAACAGGAAGATTGTGCTAAATCTTTCCTGCATATTTAATTTGTTGGTCGTGTGACATAGGAATGAGTTCAGCCTCAACACTGATCACTCATCAATGCTTTTCAAATGATTTAAAATACCAGAGGAGATGGAAATGAGGGATTTCATAGCACAGACGTCTCCAACATGAACCAGGGCCCAACCCTGCTCCTAGAGAGCTACTGTCCTGCTGGTTTAATGAATCTCCCCACTCCAACACACAATTATTAACAAGCCCTTGATAAGCTTCAGCTAATGGATAACGAGGGGGACATTCCTAAAACATGCAGGATGGTAGCTCTCCAGGAGCAGGAACTATCCCAAAGATCATGTGAACAAAGTCTAAAATTATCCCAAATGTCCCAAAAAAATCATCTGGACTATCCCAAAAAATCA
Source organism: Lepturacanthus savala (assembly GCA_030544235.1). Classification (NCBI taxonomy): domain Eukaryota; kingdom Metazoa; phylum Chordata; class Actinopteri; order Scombriformes; family Trichiuridae; genus Lepturacanthus; species Lepturacanthus savala. The sequence continues at coordinate 1,131,446 of CM060477.1, read as the reverse complement.
AGATGCTTGCTACTAATCACCTCGATCAGTCCTGAAGATCAAGATCGCCCTGATCCAGAATATCCTCCTCCTTGTTTTCTACAATACCAGCTCTTTCATATTCCAACCAAATCAAATAGTTTACAGTTTAGACGTGAGGTTAGACAGGTTGGTGATGTTAGGTTAGAGAGGTTGGTGGTTTAAACCAGGTGCAGTGAACTCTACCCTGGACTCTAAAACGGAATCATATCTCATCCAGATCCGGACTTTCTTGCTGATGTGGAAAAATGGAAGAAGGATCTGGCGAACTACACGTCTAAGGTGGTGGGAAAGACTCTGGTTTTCCTGAACGGGAAGGCGGAGGAGTGTCGCTTTCGTGAATGCAACCTGGGAAACCTGATCTGTGACGCCATGGTGAGTGTTTGAAAGTCCACAGCTTCAGCAGCTCAAAGTGCTTTAACAGACATGAAATTTAAAGAAATCATCAAAACCTGCTTCTTTCCTTCAGGTCGACAGCAACATGGGATTTTCAGATGGACTCGAGTGGAACCACGTCGGCGCCAGCATCTTTAACGGAGGCGGCGTCCGCACGTCTATCGACGAACAAGCTGGAAACGGTGAGTTAAATAAAACCTAAACTGTGTTTTAAAAGCACAACAACTCACTTTTATGTGAATAAACACTGTAAAAGCTCAGAGTTGATGTATTTGTCCAGGTTCCATCACTATGGCCGACCTGATCTCCGTTTTACCCTTTGGAGGAACCTTCGACCTGGTTCAGCTGAAGGGTTCAACGCTGAAGAAAATGTTTGAATTCTCAGTGAGACGATATGGGCAGAGCACCGGAGAGTTCCTTCAAGTGTCCGGTACCATTTCATATTGGATTAATTAAGAATAATTGCTTATAATAACTTCTGATTTTATCTGGTCAAAGTTTTCCACTTTGGTTTCTGACAAAAACAGTTCAATCACTGCAAGTGGTTTGTCTTTCTCTTCCTCTAGTAGCTAATGTTCTTCCCCAGCAGCACTTGTTGATGCTTAAGTCGTTCAAACACCACCTTACTGTGGCCGGCCATGTTTTCCAAGTTTGGACAATGAATTTACCTCGGAAATCAGAATTTCTGATTTGGATCTTTCCGAGTTGCAAGTGAAATCAAACGCAGCATTAAAAGCCGGAGCTGCTGCAGTCATTCAACCTCTTAATGAACCAGTTTTAATGTTTATTAGAAAATAACTACTCAGTGGGACACATTAGGATGGATTTGGTACAATAGCTTAGATTTGGGACCAAATTTTTTGTGACTGTTCCAAATTTTTCGGTACGCCTGGTCCCTCGAGAATAAAGCATCAAAACTATGAGATAAACGCGTGATGAGCGGATGCTGTTGGTATCGACAGGTTTCCAGGTGGAGTTCGACTTGTCCAAACCGGCTCAGCATCGTGTGAGGAGTCTCAGCATCGTCTGCACTCAGTGCCGCGTCCCTCGCTACGAGGCGGTCCAGGACCAGACGGTTTATAAGGTGGTGCTGCCGTCCTACATGGTCAAAGGAGGGGACGGCTTCTCCATGATCCAAGAGGAGATGCTCAAATACGACAGCGGTGAGACTTCAACACGCTCTGACCTAGAGACCCTTCATTAACCCTGCTGCCTTCAAACACCTGGTTCTAGTTTTTAAAGCCTAGTTTATACTTCTGCGTAAGTAGCTACGCCGTTGACGCCGTTGCTCTACGGAATCCTTGCTTCCTCTTTGCATTGGCAACCTGTTGAATGGTAGAATCCTAACGGTGTGTTGGGTCGACATGAACCGCAAGTACTGTGAATGTTTACCTCCAATGCAATGATGAGCTCCAAACACGTGCTCCATCCCAGTTTTATGAAGGATTAGGATCAGGCAAAAAACAAACAAAATAAAGTCCAGTACAAAAAAACCAAAAACACATCCATTCTGGAATACATGTTATTTAAGCGGATGTGATTTTTGGTGTTGGTTCCTACTGTGAAGAGGAAGCAGGGATTTCACAGAGCAACAAATTCCCTAAACACAGAACTTAGAACACACAAGATCTTCATTGTGTCGACAGCGTAGCTACGTACGTAGAAGTATAAACTAGACTTACCTCATTATGGGAGGTTCATTACATCCTGTAAAGGCCTTACCCACCTTTGTACCCTTTCTGGTAGAGTGGAGTGGCCCTGGTCATCGGCATACCATCATCTAAGACGCCATCTATGAATCCTTAGTCCCTCCATGAATTCTACCATCTTAATGTCCCTAAAGATCCCGCTGTACTCTGTGAGCCCTGTACTTCATGTACTTTGCACTTCAGAGGAATCTGAAAGTTAAAAGAACTGATTTTACTTTGAAACCTTTGTCCCATATTTTGGCTGCTGTCTTTGTCAGGCTTCTCTTGTAAAAGAGATCTTTGTATCTCAATGACCTGCTGAAATCAAGCAGATGTAGTTTGCCAATATTTAGTGTGTCTGGATGCAGCGATTCTTAAAGTAACGTGACTCAGACTCTGATATGTGAGTAAAGTCTGTTTCTTTACAGGAAACCTGGACATTTCCGTGGTTTCCGACTACATCACACAGAGACAGAAAGTTTATCCGTACGTCGAAGGTCGGATCAAGATTTACAACTCAGCTCAACAAACGTCTCCACTGGTGCTACTGGTCTCACTGGTTTCAGTCTGGACTCTGTGTTGGAGCCTTTAAACACAACAGGACTCACACATTTATAAGCTGCATGTGAACATGGATGGAATTACCCTACAGCACTGAAAACGATTAGAGGTTTACAGGGTTCCTGCAGGGTCTGAAAAGCATTGAATTTAGAATTAATACCTCACAAATACTTGGAAAAAGTCTTGAATTTTAAATATCTGGGTGTTAAAATGTGTGCAGGACTCAAAAGTTTGATCTGTCAACCACTATTATTTTGACTGAATGACGAACACAATGTCGTTGTCGTGGTGGTTAATTTAGATAATTTACCTCAAGCCTACCTATCTGATATGTTCTTGATGTTTGGTTTTATCTGAGCTTTTAATCAGTGTTCAGGTAAATAAAGAGTTTAATATACAGCAACATCATTATACTGGAATATTACCGTTGACTTCCCTTAATATTTTACCAGAAAACAGCGTCATTCTCTGTGTTAGGGACCGTCTGCAAATTACATGTTTCAGTATTAATTGATTAATGAAAAAGTCACCAAAAATAAACTAAACGACTTTTCCCTACTATTTTTTCTGTAATTCATAATATCCACAATGAACTAACTATGACAGTTAGTGAAAAAATATTTTATATGGACGTTGTACACATTTAATACAAATATAAATTAACAAGTTTTAAAAAAAGGTCTCTGAAACAGATATTAATGGTTGAATTTAACTTGAAGGAATCTGTAGGAACCCTGAGTTTATCCTCATTGGATTTTATTGTCGTTTTAAGCCATAAATGGACGAACAGGAGTCTCTGTGGTGTAAATGAAGGATGTTTATTATATATGTTGGTAAATATTTTAAGAATCTGTCCAGTAACAGCTTCAGAAACAGCGTCGTGTGATGGAATGTTCCAGATAAACAGAGTTTTATGTTTCTAGTTGAGAGAAAACAGGTTTAACATTCACTTTCAGCTGGAGTTTAACATCCTGAACCCTCTATTGATGAAATATTACTTAGAATATGGGAGAAAATATATTTTTAAATATATGTAAGAAATCTAAGTCAAAGGGACTCCATTACACTGGGAATGTTTTTAGCACATTATTAAAAAAGATTAGAACATCAAAATTGAATTAAATGTAAAAATAAATACATGAATTAAAGTTTACTTGCCCCATATAGTGAGTTAAATGTTTTATTTTGTGGTAAACAGGATATCCTGGTCATGTGACCTCATATATTGTATGTCCTTCAAAATAAAAGCCCCCTTTTCATAACTAAACGTGAAAACAGATTTTTTTTTTTATCCCAGCTTTTTATAAAAATGACGATATGTGATAGAGGGTTCTTTATTTTAGATGCACAGATCTCTGCTAACATGAAGACTGTGACTGGTTTAATCTGCCAACAAATAATAAAACCTTTACACAAACATGGTTCATTAATGATTAATCAATCTCTGTAAAATCTCAGAAAATCGTCCAAATGATTCTGAAGTTTTGTTAATGTGAGTTTATTTTATTTTCCTCTATAGATATTATCTAAGCTGAGATTAGTGATGAGTCATAATGAAAGAAATCTGCTTTTAAATGAGTCGTATTTCCTGCTTTGTGGATAAAAGTGATTCCATCACAGAAACAGCTGCTATTAATTCTGATGATTGGATTCTGTAACTGAATGAAGTTAAATCATTAAATGTGACTCGACTCTAAACTGGAAGTGAGTTTCTCAGGAAAAGAAGTGAAACGTGTCAGACGTGAAGGAACTGAGGCAGATTTCCATCAGTTTAATGTCAACAAGGAACAAGCGTCTGTGAGGAAGCTGCAACGCTCGCTGCCTGTTAATGGATCCGTCTAATCGCTGGGCCGACGCGGCTGCCAGCTCGGCCTGCTGGAAACGGATCTGAGGACAAAGTCCAGCACGAAATAATAAATCTAGAGTTAATGTTCAGGAAGAAGTGACTGCACACAGGAACTGCTTTATACGCTAATATATATATTTATATTATAGGATTTACCTGCTGCTGCAGATGTTTAACATCAGGAGACAGATGTGGAGTGAATGTTCAGCTGGAATCTAAACAACAGGACAGAGAATCACTGCATCAACTTCTCTAAAATCAACAAAAAACACAGAGTGAAGAATTAAAAATTCACCCTGAGGAGTTCAGAAGGTCAATGATACACAGCAACATGACCATTAATAACTGTTAATAATACCAAAATGACATTAATAACCATTAATAATCATAAAATGACCATTAATAACCATTAATAATCATAAAAATGACCATTAATAACTGTTAATAATACCAACATGGCCATTAATAACTGTTAATGATAATAAAATGACCATTAATAACTGTTAATAATCACAAAATGACCATTAATAACTGTTAATAATCATAAAATGACCATTAATAACTGTTAATAATATAAAAATGACATTAATAACCATTAATAATCACAAAATGACCATTAATAACTGTTAATAATCATAAAATGACCATTAATAACTGTTAATAATACCAACATGGCCATTAATAACTATTAATAATCATAAAAATGACCATTAATAACTGTTAATAATCATAAAATGACCATTAATAACTGTTAATAATCATAAAATGACCATTAATAACTGTTAATAATCACAAAATGACCATTAATAACTGTTATTAATCATAAAATGACCATTAATAACTGTCACTAGACACAAAATGACCATTAATAACCGTTAATAATCACAAAATGACCATTAATAAGTTATTAGACATAAAATGGCCATTAATAACAGTTATTAATCATAAAATGACCATTAATAACTGTCACTAGACACAAAATGACCATTAATAACCGTTAATAATCACAAAATGACCATTAATAACAGTTATTAGACATAAAATGACCATTAATAACTGTTATTAATCATAAAATGACCATTAATAACAGTTATTAATCATAAAATGACCATTAATAACTGTTATTAATCATAAAATGACCATTAATAACAGTTATTGGACACAAAATGACCATTAATAACTGTTATTAATCATAAAATGACCATTAATAACAGTTATTAATCATAAAATGACCATTAATAACTGTTATTAATCATAAAATGACCATTAATAACAGTTATTGGACACAAAATGACGATTAATAACTGTTAATAATCATAAAATGACCATTAATAACTTAATAATCACCAAATGACTGTTAATAACTTTTCAAAACATTAATTACCACATAACCATTAATAACATTAATAACCATTAATAACATTAATAACCATTAATATCATTAATAACATTAATAACCATTAATATCATTAATAACATTAATAACCATTAATATCATTAATAACATTAATAACCATTAATAACATTAATAACATTAATAACATTAATAGCATTCATGGTTATGTGTAAATAAGAGTTTTTATAAAATAATAAACTTACCTCCTCATCAATGATCCTTTAAATTCAACCTGTTTAAATGTAAATGACGTAGATGTAGGAAGGAGTGAAGGATACGACTCTTAAATCTCCAACAATTCATCTGTTTAATGAAAAGCTGAGTTTGATGATTGTTAAACAGCTGAAACCTCCTGAGCTCATTAAACGGACTCAGCCTCAGAGAATCACCTCTAACTGTTGATGATTCTTTCTGATCCGGTTTCTGACGTACAAACGACAGCAGTGAACAGCAGTGAGGTCAATAAATAGGTTTTATTAGTGCATTAATAGAAATGAATGATGAGCTGGTCCCACGGTGGTGTTCATCCATCGTCCAGTGTTGGTTCACATGGCGACGGCGTCCCTCGCCCCCTGCTGAGGAGAAACACATTCACCATTGTTGACGATGCTAACAGTTTCCATCCGCTTCCAGTCTTTACGCTAAGCTACGCTAACGTGGTTAGTACCACAGGATAAGTGTTGAATGTGTTCTCATTAAACTGAGACACAGATGATGTTACTGGTGTTTCTATGACAACAGGGTGGACCCCCCCCTCTGTTTACGTTTCCATGGTAACGGCCATAAACAGCCATCTATCATCACATCGTTTGTTTACCTTGCTGAGTTCAGGGAACAGCTCCTGCATGGCGATGTCCAGCAGGACGTAGGTCATCTGGGGGTCAGAGACAACCAATCACAGAGCTGCTTTCACTGACAGAGTGTGTGTGTGTGTGTCTGTTTGAGTCTCTATTTGTGTGTCTGGGTGTCTCTCTGAATGTGTGTGTATCTGTGTATTTATGTTTGTCTGTGTGTGTGTGTGTATCAGTATGTGTGTGTGTATTTATATGTGTGTGTATATTTATGTGTGTATCAGTGTGTGTGTGTATGTGGATGTGTGTATTTATGTGTATCAGTGTGTGTGTTTGTGTATTTATGTGTGTATCAGTGTGTGTGTGTGTGTGTGTGTGTGTATCAGTGTGTGTGTGTGTGTATCAGTGTGTGTGTGTGTGTATCAGTGTGTGTGTGTGTATGAGTGTGTGTGTTTGCGTGTGTATCAGTGTGTGTGTATCAGTGTGTGTGTGTATCAGAGTGTGTGTGTGTGTGTGTGTGTATCAGAGTGTGTGTGTGTGTGTGTGTGTGTATCAGAGTGTGTGTGTGTGTGTGTGTGTATCAGAGTGTGTGTGTGTGTGTGTGTGTATCAGAGTGTGTGTGTGTGTGTGTGTGTATCAGAGTGTGTGTGTGTGTGTGTATCAGAGTGTGTGTGTGTGTGTGTATCAGAGTGTGTGTGTGTGTGTGTGTGTGTGTGTGTGTGTACCTGCTTGTTTAACAGTGGTTGTTGAATTCCATCAAACAGGAGTCTGATTCCTTCGTATTTTGCTTCTTCTCCGATACATTTTCCAATAAAATCTAAAACCAAACATCACGTTATTGATCTGATAAAATATTCTGTGTTTTCTAGTTGATAATCACGTGTTTTGATGATCAATAATCATCAATAATCATCAATTAATCCAGAAAATAATCTACAGATTAACTGTCAGGAACATGTATTTATGGGATGATCAGCACAAACTTTCTCTGTCTGTTATTACAACATTATAGAAATATACCACTATCTATTAATAATCAAATCAATTAAAGGTGGAAACTTCTGATTTGATAGAAATTCTGTTTGTGTTAATTTCTCCTCTTTGATGTTTCTGACAGAGAAAAGGTTAAAGGTCAAACCTGGTAAATAGTTCATCATCTCCTCAAACGTCTGCTTGGCTCTGATCTGTTTGTCCTCCGTGGTTCTCTCCTCACAGCTCTCACAAAACACAGCGTCTTTATGATAAACAAACAAAAACACACAGGAATAAACAACAACAACAACAACAGATGTGATGCAGCTGGAGACGCTGGAGTTAAAATAAAGGCTTCATGGAGCCGTGATTTAATTTAAATAACGACTCCAGTCTGAGGTTTTATTCCATCGGCCTCTACACATTCTTCATATTCACAGATGAACTCTGCCTGAACCTCCTCCAGGAGGAGGAGGAGGAGCAGGAGGAGGAGCAGCAGGAGGAGGAGGAGGAGCAGGAGGAGGAGGAGGAGCAGGAGGAGGAGGAGGAGGAGCAGGAGGAGGAGGGGGAGGAGGAGCAGGAGGAGCAGGAGGAGGAGGAGGAGGAGGAGGAGGAGCAGCAGGAGGAGCTGCTGAAATCCTCTTTTTCTTCATCATCAGTGTTATGAGGCGTCTTTTAACACTTTGTCCTTTGTGCTCCTGCTGTTCATGAATACGAAGGAATGAAAACCATGAATGAGCTGATGTGGAAGCTGCTTCCTGTCGAGGATCAGAGGGAGAATTGTCTGCAGCAGCTACACAACCATGTTCTGATGATTCAAAACATTACTTTCTGTTTTTCTAGCTCGGAAATGAGGAAGAAGCTTTTTAGCTTCTATGTCCTTTGTTCCAGAAGAGTCGAAAACTAACTGATCTTATTTCTGAGGTGGTTTTTAAAGGTTTATCTGATAAAACAGGAACCTGCACTGATTCTTTTGGTAAAGTTCGATGTGTATTTTCTGTATTTTTATGACTTTTCTCTGTACGACTGATGCTTTAGTCAGAACTTTGTGTTGGGATTCACCTGGATGAATAAAGGAGAAATTAAATAAAGAATAGAATTAATTCATTAGTAGTTTGGTTCATTAAATGCTGTAAATGTGGATCAGTGTAAAGATTCTTTTTGATGACTCAAATCCATTAATTACATTTTTATATATATTTTATAATTTATTTGTAATTTTATTTATTTTTTTTAATTTGCAGTGCTGAGTAGTTTTGTGGTTTTAGTAATATGTATATTTTTAGTGCCTTTTTTCTATTTCTTTTATTTTAACTATTTTTATTTGTAGCATTTAATACACATCAAACAAACTTTATCATTTATTGAATTAATTAGTTATTTAGTTTATAAAACACACATTAAACGTGGATCAGTGTTTCCTGAAGTTGAAGATTAAACCTAAAATGTCTTTTTAATGACTCAAATCCATTCATTTAAATTTAATTATTTATTATTATAAATTTAATATATAAATATATAAGTTTTTATTTATTTTTTTGTGTTTGTAGTACTGAGTATTTTTATTTTTGTGGTTTTATTAATATGTTTATTTTTAGTACTTTTAGTATTTTTCAGTATTTTATTTTTACAATTTTTAATTGTAGCATTTAATACATAAACTTTATCATCTAATCCAAATCCATTAATTTAAATGTAATTATTTATTATAAATTTAATATATATATATATATATATATATATATTTTTAATATTTGTAGTAATGAGTTATTTTTTTATTTTTAGTAATTTATTATTTTTTTTAATTGTAACTTTTTTTTAATTGTAGCATTTAAATTTATACACACATCAAACAAACTTTATCATTTATTGATTTAATTAGTTAGTTTATAAAACATATAAAATGTGGATCAGTGTTTCCTAAAGTTGAAGATTCAACCTAAAATGACTTTTAGTCCAAAGATCATCAGTTTATTATTCTAGAGACTAAAGAAACCAGGAAATAATCAGAGAAGAGAAGCTGGAACCAGAGAATTTAGATGTTTTTACAGAATAAATGAGTCAGAGCTGTGAACTGTGAATAATCTGTGGTTGAATAATACGTGACTCTACAGCCTGATGATCACACATCAGACATGTGAGGACACGTCAGGTCTCAGATACACCTGAGCTTCCTGTTCTGGTCAGACCCTGAAACCACAGGAAACAGGTTCCAGGTTCAGGTTTCATCTCAGTTAAATCATAGAGTCCTTATAAAGATTCTGATCTGGTGGACTAGTTGGAATCATGAGATAAGAAGGAAATGAAGTAAAATAAAAAATTATAAATAAACAAAGTACAACTACAGAGTTTTAATCACTTTTTTCAGGGGGTGGAGGTGGTTCTCCTGGACTACCTCGGAGCTGGGTGATGAGGGTCTGGGTTATGGGAACCTACCTCTGAGCTGGGTGATGGGGGTCCGGCTTATGGGGACCTACCTCTGGGTAATGGGAGTCAGGGTTATGGGGACCTACCTCTGAGCTGGTTGATGGGGGTCTGGGTTATGGGGACCTACCTCTGAGCTGGTTGATGGGGGTCTGGGTTATGGGGACCTACCTCTGAGCTGGTTGATGGGGGTCTGGGTTATGGGGACCTACCTCTGAGCTGGGTGATGAGGGAGACCACGCGGTGCTCCTGCAGGTTCTGCTCCAGCTTGGACTGCATGTACTGGTCCATGTAGGCATCAAACGTGTTCCTGAACAGGATCCTGGTGGCGGCCAGGACGTGGTGCAGCCAGTCCGGCATGTGGAACACCACCCGACCTGGAGCCAGGGACAGGGAGGGAAAACTGCTGAAAACCCACCAGGCGGCTCTAGAACATCAGTCGGCTCTAGAACACCAGTCGGCTCTAGAACACCAGTCAACTCTAGAACACCAGTCAGCTCTAGAACACCAGGCGGCTCTAGAACACCAGTCAACTCTAGAACACCAGTCAGCTCTAGAACACCAGGCGGCTCTAGAACATCAGTCGGCTCTAGAACACCAGTCGGCTCTAGAACACCAGTCTCTAGAACACCAGTCAGCTATAGAACACCAGTCGGCTCTAGAACACCAGTCTCTAGAACACCAGTCGGCTCTAGAACACCAGTCTCTAGAACACCAGTCGGCTCTAGAACACCAGTCTCTAGAACACCAGTCGGCTCTAGAACACCAGTCTCTAGAACACCAGTCTCTACAACACCATTCGTCTCTAGAACACCAGTCAGCTCTAGAACACCAGTCAGCTCTAGAACACCAGTCTCTAGATCATCAGTCGGCTCTAGATCATCAGTCGGCTCTAGAACACCAGTCGGCTCTAGAACACCAGTCGGCTCTAGAACACCAGTCTCTAGAACACCAGTCAGCTCTAGAACACCAGTCTCTAGATCATCAGTCGGCTCTAGATCATCAGTCGGCTCTAGAACACCAGTCTCTAGAACACCAGTCTCTAGAACACCAGTCTCTACAACACCATTCAGCTCTAGAACACCAGTCTCTAGAACACCAGTCGGCTCTAGAACACCAGTCTCTACAACACCATTCAGCTCTAGAACACCAGTCTCTAGAACACCAGTCGGCTCTAGAACACCAGTCTCTAGAACACCAGTCGGCTCTAGAACACCAGTCTCTAGATCATCAGTCGGCTCTAGAACACCAGTCTCTAGATCATCAGTCGGCTCTAGAACACCAGTCGGCTCTAGAACACCAGTCGGCTCTAGAACACCAGTCTCTACAACACCATTCGTCTCTAGAACACCAGTCTCTACAACACCATTCAGCTCTAGAACACCAGTCTCTAGAACACCAGTCGTCTCTAGAACACCAGTCTCTACAACACCATTCAGCTCTAGAACACCAGTCTCTAGAACACCAGTCTCTACAACACCATTCAGCTCTAGAACACCAGTCTCTAGAACACCAGTCGTCTCTAGAACACCAGTCTCTACAACACCATTCAGCTCTAGAATCAGTCAGGTCTGTAGCTGCAGGACGACTCAAATCAGACACATTTTCTCTTCCGACTTCTCTGTATATCAGGGGTGTCAAACATGTGGTCCGGGGTCCAGAACCGGCCCAGTAAAGGGTTCAATCCGGTCCAATGGATACACTGGTACAAAGAGTGAATGTTCCACTTCCTGTTTCATCACAGTCACTGAGAATCTCTCAGGGCTCCAGAGACAGATTTAGAGTATTAATAATTAGTAATAACATTAGTATAAACGACATCGTTAGTGTATTTTCTAATGAACTGAAGAAGGTGAACACGCCGTTTCCATGGCGCCTGCAGCTGTTTGTCTCCTCCAGGTCTGACTGGCTTCATGTGAATCAGGAAGCTGAGGTCTGCTGGTATTTTGGCTGCATGTGTAATTTACTGAGGGCGTGTTTGGTTTGTTCACCACCTCTGAATAAATGTCCTAACAGATACAGAGAAGTGGGAAGAAGAAGTAAAAACCAACAGATGATTCAGACCTGAGGACGTAACCGTCACCTTTAACTGTTAAACCCAGTCTGACGTTAAACGCTTGAAACACTTGTATAAAATCTTGTCTATATATAATTTAATGATCTATTTATTTATAGGACAATAATATATATATATCTATCTATAAAATAAAATGTGTCCATCTCTAATCTAATGCTAATCTAATGCTAATCTAATGCTCCATCTGTGCAGCTGTTGACATTCATGTCGTTTTTAATCAACCAGCAGAGATAAAACCTCTGATTGGTCGACGTTAGTCACATGGTCACATGGTTTTAAAGCTTCAACCAGTGAATCCCGTTCTGATGAATCATGTTGTGTATGAAGGTGTTAATCACTCACCCACATACATCATGTAGTCATACATGCCGTCCACACTCATCTCCTCCATGAAGTAGTTGTGGTTCTGTTTCTTCTCTGGATTCTCAGACACGTCAGCGTTGTTCTTGAACAGCTCGTTGAAAAGCTGCAGGTTCAACACACACAACAAAACTCTGCAGCATTTATTTCATATCCACTGTGCAGCCATTTCATTTATTGGATTTTAAACATTACTTTTTATATGCATGAATGCATTTACGGGACATTTACTGGTATATTTATGTATTATATATAATTCAGCCTTGGATTTCCTACACTTTCTATTATAAAACATCTTAAATCATCACTAGTTTACAGAATGTAGATCCGGTCACCTCAACCTCCCCCTGCACCATAAATCCATACATTCCTGTCGCTCTAATCAATGTCTTTTCCTGTTCTAAATGCAGTTTTCCCGTCCTGTAGAGGATTTCTTCCTCTTTTTCCTGTTATTAGACCTTTATGATGGAGTGATACGAGGCTCCAGGGACAGACAATGATGATGCTGTTGTTTTGCTGTTGAACAGTAAAAAAACACTGAGATGAATCTTTATTATTTATCTAATGCTGTTACTATTCTAAATAAGAAGGGACCATTCTACTATTTATATATACTATAAGCCATGATAAATCAGGTTAACTTGTATAGAAACTACCCTTAAAAACTAATTCACTGTGTCTACTTCTTTTACTAATACGTTGATGTTATGATGCTGTTCAGAGTAAATCAGATTAGTTTCTCTGCTCGTTTTAGGAGTTTCTTCTTTTCCAAACCTGTGATTTCACTCTTCCAGCTCAGTGTGTTTATGTTGGAACTATTTTTAGCTTCAAAATGAGCCCAGATGTGGTGATTTACTAAGAGTTTCCAGCCCAAGGGTAGGGTGTGTGTGTGTGTGTGTGTGTGTGTGTGTGTGTGTGTGATCGCACAAACTGAGGAAACTCAAATCTGATAAAAACATGTTTTTGAACAGTAGAGTTTCCTTGAGTCAGTCGTTCGGTGGCGTTTCCCTGTCGTATCTGAGCGGGTGCGGTCTAATTCCTGGGTTGTACCTTCTTGTTGTACTGGGCCGTGGGGCTGAGGATGGTCAGCTCGGGCCGGTTCGGTTTCGGTTTGGGCGACTCGCACGAGTTGAAGAAGGACTGGATGAAAGGGTCCAGGTTCTGTCCTTTCTGCAAAACACACATTATTTATTTTCATACATTTACACAACGTTCTCCTCCACGTTTCCTGGAGAAAGAACCAGGATAATCAGCAGAAATGTTTCTGACGACAAAAGAAAAACGAAAATACTTTGTCATCCAGGATAATGACAATAAAGTTAAATTCAGCCTCTTTAAATCACACTCATGTATTCTAACAACAGTGGAAATAAAGTTAATACATGAAATAATAAAAGACATAATTTCCAGGACATTTGACTCTTATTTTCCAGGTTTTTGATATTATCTCCTAAAATCACCAACATATATTAAGGAAAACAGAGGAAGCTTTGCAGCTTCCTGATTGGTTGCTGACACAAAGGATGTGACCATATTTGGACGTGACACATGCAGGAAAAGCTGAATGAGGATTTTTTTGTCTTCACTAAAGGAAAGAACATATTTTCTGCAAAGGAACTATCTCCAAATATCAAAACGTACGGACAAACATTGATTAGTTGAGTTTCTGGGAGTTCAATATTTATTCCTTGAAGTTTTCAGGAGTTTCTACATGACTTCAGCAACTAAACATGCAGATTATTCAGGCTCAACTAGTTTTATCAGAAATGTTTATTCTGCAGTCAGAGTCGTATCTGGCAGCTGATTATCAGTGAATTATCATGAATGGATGATGATACCTGGAGGTGATTTATCACCAAGACGCTGCCTCTTTAATCCTCTGAAACTACACTGAAATTATGCAGAATTATTTAATAAATAAATATAAATTATTTAAAAAGTTCCTACAGGTTTCTAGTTAAATTCAAGACCATTTATATAAAGTTTAACCCTCTATTAAAGATACTTTATCTTCATTTTTTCCCCCAAAAAGCTGTGATATAAAATCTTAGAGGCTTTTATTTTGAAGGGCATATAATTTATGAGGTCACATGACCTGGTTATCGTGTTTACTCGTGGTCATTTGACATGTGAGCATCATTATCTCACAACTGAAGGTTAAAAAAATCATCAACTAAAATATTGAACTTGAATTTAATTCAGTTTTTAATTTAATTCAGTGTTTTTTTTAATATGCTAAAATAGACAGATAATAAAATCTATTATTCAGACCATTAAATGTATTAAAAACATTCTAAACATTTGCAGCATGTCGGCTCAAACAAGCAGAAAACAGAGAATGGGTCTGTTTTCCCATCAGGATCAATATGAGCTGATATTTAACAGCGATGGAGGATGTATTGATCCGATCAGCTGATCAGAAACACTAGAATCAGCAGAATCTCAGCTCACCTCCTTCATCAACTTCCCTGGAACAGACTTGAAAATCTTCCCTGTGAAACAATAAAACTGGAATAAATAATAATATATAATAATAATAAAAATATCATATAATAAAAACAGCAGTAATTACTGTATTAATGACATCTGGAGACATTTAGATAAAAAGAAAATCTCAGTTTCTGTCAAACTAATAAAATTAAATTCAAACAGAATTTTTACAGTTTTTCTCTAAAATAAAAAAAACGTTTTTACTTTTTTATTTTTAACAAATGTACATTTTTATAGTTGTAGTGTCGTTAAATTGTCATGAACTAAATAAAAAATAATTATGAAAAAATAAATCTTGATTAAACAATTCACAAAAAGTAAAAAATGTGAATTAGTGGAAAAAATAAAAAACTAATGCAGCCAGAGATATAAATAATAAGAATAATATTATATAAATAATATGAATAATATTATATAAATAATATGAATAATATTATACAAATAATAAGAATAATATTATACAAATAATATATAAATAATATGAATAATATTATAGAAATAATAAGAATAATATTATACAAATAATATAGAAATAATATGAATAATATTATAGAAATAATATTATAAAATAATATGAATTAGATAAATAATAAATAAATAATGAGAATAATATTACAGAAATAATATAAGTAATGAGAATAATATGAATAATAAAATGAGAATAATGTGATTTATGAAAATATGAATTATAATAATAAAAATATTATAGAAATAATGTGAATAATATGAATAATATAGAAATAATCATAATAATGACAATAATATGAGAATAATGTGAATATTATGAATAATGTGAGTTATTATGAAAGAGAGAATGAAAATAATATTAATGTGAATTATCTGATTAATGAGAATAATGTGAATTATGAGAATATGGATTAAATAATAATAAATAATAATAAATAATAATGAGAATAATGTAACGTATCTGAATAATAAGAATTATGTGCATGAGAATATTTTGAATAATATGAATAATGTAAATAACACTAATAATGTAATAATAATGTTAATAATAACGTTAATAATAATGTAATAATAACGTTAATATTAGAGTGAACTCTGACCCAGGTTAACATCAGGCAGCATTCTGTCCAGGAACTGAGACTCCATGCTGTGAGGAGACAGGAAGTCTGCTAGAAGCTGACTGTTACTGAGCTCAGGATGCTGCAGGAGTTTCTATGGAGACACACACACACACATGGACACACACGGACACACACACACACACACACGGACACACACACATGTCAACATCAAAGACTCATAATCGTCACTACAAACTGTAAAATGTTACTTTAATTATCGATTTTCTTTCATCCTTTGATCTTCATAATTAAGTTTTCTTTGCTTGTCTAAAGCAGAAATGTCTAGAATCTAATTAAATACGGTGAAACTTCACGGTTCAGAGATAAATACCTGTAAATATTCCTCAAACTCCTCCCGTTTGGACGTGAGGAACTCGTAGTTCTTTGGTCCGATGATTCTTTTGGAGGGAAGCTGAGCGTCGGCAAACGTGCCTGAAAAAATATTCATGAATACGAGGAAACGATTTGAGAAAAGAACAGAAGCAGCTTTGATGTCAGTGACTTTGATGACGTCGTTACCGTGGAACTCGGTGAGTTTGGACTCTAGGACGTAGAACTCCAGGTATTTCCTGAACACCGACCACTTCTCTGTTTCATGGCCGACTGGGACACAGACAGGAAACGAAACACATGAAACCGATGATCCCACGTGAACCGGGTCAGGTCTGACGTGAACCGGGTCAGATCAGACGTGAACCCGGGTCAGATCAGACGTGAACCCGGGTCAGATCGGACGTTAACGCGGTCAGATCGGACGTGAACCGGGTCAGATCAGACGTGAACCGGGTCAGATCGGACGTGAACTGGGTCAGATCGGACGTGAACTGGGTCAGATCGGACGTGAACTGGGTCAGATCGGACGTGAACCGGGTCAGATCGGACGTGAACTGGGTCAGATCGGACGTTAACTCAATCAGACGTTAACCCGGTCAGATCGGACGTGAACCGGATCAGATTGGAGGTTAACCCGGTCAGACCGGACATGAACCGGGTCAGATTGGACGTGAACCGGGTCAGATCAGATCAGACATGAACCGGGTCAGATCAGACGTGAACCGGGTCAGATCAGACGTGAACCGGGTCAGAACGGACGTTAACTCAATCAGACGTTAACCCGGTCAGACCGGATGTGAACCGGATCAGATTGGAGGTTAACCCGGTCAGATCAGATCAGACATGAACCGGTTCAGATCTGACGTGAACTGGGTCAGGTCAGCTGGTTGTGACCCACCTTCCTTGCGGTCGTTGCGGTCCACGTCGATGCAGAACACCGGGACTCGCTCCTTCTTCACCTCATCGTCGTAGATGTCGATGAACGGGATGGAGATGCTCCAGGCTGAAAGGTTCCTCAGGGTTCCTGGAACGCTGCTCGGCTCCGCTGGGGTGTCGTCCTCCATCACCACCGTCGCCTCCTCCACCTGGAGGAGGAGCAGGAGGAGGAGGAGGAGGTGGAGGAGGAAGAGGAGGAGAACGAGAAGGAGGAGAAAGAGGAGAAGGAGGAGGAGGAGGTTATAAACTAGTAGTTAGATTCCTGGTGGTTATAAACTAGTAGTTAGATTCCTGGTGGTTATAAACTAGTAGTTAGATTCCTGGTGGTTATAAACTAGTAGTTAGATTCCTGGTGGTTATAAACTAGTAGTTAGATTCCTGGTGGTTATAAACTAGTAGTTCCTGGTTAGATTCCTGGTGGTTATAAACTAGTAGTTCCTGGTTAGATTCCTGGTGGTTATAAACTAGTAGTTCCTGGTTAGATTCCTGGTGGTTATAAACTAGTAGTTCCTGGTTAGATTCCTGGTGGTTATAAACTAGTAGTTCCTGGTTAGATTCCTGGTGGTTATAAACTAGTAGTTCCTGGTTAGATTCCTGGTGGCTAACGCTAAACGCTGCAGCGACTCACGGCGTCGTCGTCCAGGTCGTTGATGGAGCTGGGCGGCAGCATGGCTCCCTCCATGGTCGTGCTCCTGAACACTCCCTTCAGTTTGCTGCCGATCCTGCTGATCCCGAACGTCTCCCCTCGCTTCGACGCGTTCCTGGATCAGACCAGAGAAGAACCTCTACGTTCATGTCTCCTCCTGGTGGATCAGGCTGGTTCTGCTGGTTCCTGCTACTTCATATTAATTTGACCATTTATGGACATTGTCTTCCACCTTTGTGGCTCATTAATAACTTCACTGCCTCACGTTGCTGCATCAAGACCCAAATCTGGACAATTTATTCTGAATAGGACACATTGTTATGTGTCTTGAAGTGAACATTTTGAAATTCAGGTCCAGTTTTATTTGTAGAAAATATTGTGAAACATGATGAAACGTTGATGAATCACGAACCTGCTGATTCTGCTGTTTCTGGTCGGAGACTCAGCTCCCATCAACAGATGTCTGAAATACTGAAGGAAACAAGATCAGCATTAGACAGCTGATAAACAGCTGATAAACAGTCAGTAAAACAGCTGATAAACAGTCAGTTTAACAGCTGATAAACAGCTGATAAACAGCTGATAAACAGTCAGTAAAACAGCTGATAAACAGCTGATAAACAGCTGATAAACAGCTGATAAACAGTCAGTAAAACAGCTGATAAACAGCTGATAAACAGTCAGTAAAACAGCTGATAAACAGTCAGTAAAACAGCTGATAAACAGCTGATAAACAGTCAGTAAAACAGCTGATAAACAGTCAGTAAAACAGCTGATAAACAGCTGATAAACAGCTGATAAACAGCTGATAAACAGCTGATAAACAGTCAGTTTAACAGCTGATAAATAGCTGATAAACAGTCAGTTTAACAGCTGATAAACAGTCAGTGTAACAGCTGATAAACAGTCATCTTCATCACATTGAATTATCTGATAAGTGAATAATTCACCTCGTCACTGTGACAGAACATGGGAGTAAAAACTCTCTCCAGTAGCGACAGGACGTGTTCGTAGGCTTCAAACAGGCAGCGCATCGTCTGCAGCTTCACTACGTCCACGTAGGGACCCAGAGCGACTGGCAGGAGACAGGAAACAATAAAATAAAGATGAAACACTGGGCTAATATGAAGGTTAGAAATAAAATGTTAAAACTAAACATTAAAGCAGCAGATTAAATATAATGAAAATGTTAAAGAGTCACATAAAAACAGCTTCTTTCCACTAAACATCAAAGATAAACAGATAAATAATAAATCAATCCACAGACAGAAAGGTTCATTTCCAGAGAAAATCTCCTGTTTTCATCAAATCAAAGATTAATCATCACATAACAAACAGTAAATCTGCAGAAAAACACACAAACTGCTGCAGAGACTCATTCTATCATTAGTGTTTTACAGCAAAAAGCTGAACAACATTAGAGTTAATGAGGTTCTGGTTAAATATAACGAGTGTCGCCTCCTTGTGGCAGCGACAGGAATTACACACAACAAGAAAAGGTTGTAAAACGGAGGAAAAGAAATGATTTTACTGTCAGAATAAGATCAGTGAGAACATCTGGAGTCTAGAAGAGTAAAACTACATCAGTGTTCATAAGTTCAAAAGATCAAATCTATTTTATTTTATTTTTTAAATGACATCCATCAGAGCTGTCGGCACTAAATGCAGCGACGCCAGTTTTAACCTGCTGGTTATTAAACTTTATTAAACTGTTAGTGTGTAGGGAACATTCAATAACTGGTGGTGTCACTTCAAAACATGTCCCTGTGTCACACGGAACTAAACAAAGGTTCCTACCAATAATATAAGCATTAACATCAACCTGCTGTTAGAGAATGAAGAAAAACTAAAACTAGACTAAAATTCCAGGACTGAAACTGACAAATTTAACACAGTTTTCTATGTTTTCATCCACAATAAAGCCGTTTTTTTTTTTTCTCACTGTTCCTGATCTCGTCCACGATGAACGGGTCGAAGCTGATCTTGTCGATGCTCTCGTCCAGACAGTACGTCTCGTAGATGTTCAGGACTTCGCTGTGAAGCCGCCGCAGCTCAGAGTCGCTCAGGTCTGGACTCAGGATCTTATCGTTGAACTCCTCTGCAGCAGAAACAGCAGATTTAATAAATATCAAGTTAAAAAGTCTGAAAAATGTGGTCTGAAAAGTCTGATTTGATTGGCTGGTAGTTTCCAGGTCTTTTTAGGTTTGTTCCTTAATAACTTTCCAGGTTTTCCAGGAGGTTTTCCAGGATTTAATGCATGAAAACCTCAGGATAAAGGAGAAGCAGCTCCGTGCAGAGAGGAAATAAGCAGCAGAGCTGTGATTTTGCAGACTTTCTTACCCACAGTGAGACAGAACTGCAGAACGTGAACGGCTCCTTCCTGTTTCAGGAAGTTCATGAACCTGAAGAGGAGGTCCTGCTGCTCCCTGATCTCCTTCAGCTCCAGTTTCAGCACCTGCAGAACCACAGGAGGAACATTTAGTAATTATTGCTGCTCCAGAACCGTTACTGAACGCATTTAACATGTCGTGATGCAGAAAAGATGCTGAACATCCACAAGTTAAAGCTGCAGCAGCAAAGATTTTATGTCTATTTCATTCTCTGCATTTTAGTTGCAGATATTTGCCCATAAAAAAACTATTTATCTCATGTACAGAATTATTTTTAGGGGATTATTCTACAGACTTTAATGATTAAATAGATATAAACACATCAGGGTTGAAAACCAGAATAATCTAAATAAATAAAACGACTCTTTATGACGTCATGTGACAGGAAGCAGAAGAAACTTCATTTTATTTGCTTCAAACCTTTTGTCTAAGACGTTTACATTCATGTCTTTAGAATAAAAAACTGTTTAAGTATAAAATGAGTCTCATAGACTTAAAATCGCATTATTTTAAATGGGTAAATGTTGGAAAATGGAGCTTTTAGTGAATAAATCTTGAATAAATAGAGTTAATGGATGAGAAATAATAGAAAAGTATTAGTTTACTATGGAAGTTAAATTCATTACTCGTATTTAATGTTAAATGCAGCTTTTATTTATTATATTAAAGTGTATTTTACTGTATTTTAAACACATGAGCAGGAACAAAGATGCAAAAACGTCTTCTATGAATCAGATTTTCTCCTGTTTTTGTCGTCGTTTAAACATTAAAGTCAATAAAAGCCCAGCTGAGTCGTATTGAACAGGAATCAGACCCGTTCTGCTCCGTCTGATACTCACAGACGCCTTTTTGTTGCTGACGTCTGCGTATTTCTGTAGAAACGGAACCAGGACGGACGGAGGTTCTGTCGCTTCTTCAGGCTGCAAACACACAGGTTGTAGAAGCTGTCAGCAAATTAAACTACATCCACGTCACTGACCTGATTAAATAAAGTTAAATTGAATTAATACAAACAGGTTCTTACCGGAGTGTCGTCAACAAATATGAGCACCATCAGGTTCACAGTGTCCTGATAAATAAATAGACAGGTTTATTTTACCTCATTTAACCACAGTTAATTATTTATTGAAGTTTTTATTTCCTACTCACAGGGTCGGCCATGAAGTCCATCGTTGGCAGGACGACGGATCCGGCCATCACCTCCCTCAGCAGCAGAGCCAGAGACCTGGACACACACGTTGGACCTTTACCAGATCTATGCTATCAGCCGGGGAGGAACTATTTAGTTTTAAAATCACGGATAATCAAGAAATGCTCCTGTTTTACTTCGTCTTCCACACGGGGGCAGCACCTGAAACGCTGGACGTTAGATGAAGAAGCAGAGCCAGAGATATCCCTATTGCTTGGACGTCTCACCTGCAGTCGGTGGCTTTGGGTGGGATGACGTAGGGAAACATCATCTCCGTCAGTTTCCTCAGGTAGAGCAGCTCGTCTTTACGGCTGCGTAGAGCGACGTGGAGGTCGCCGCCGTACTCCTCTAGAGCCGCCTGCTGCAGGCCCTCAGCACTCCTCACTGAAACACACAGAGGGGGTCAAAACGTATCCCTACGCCTCAAAAACATGTATCGCTACACCTCTACGACTCGTATCCCTCCGCCTCTAAAACATGTATCGCTACACCTCTACGACTCGTATCCCTCCACCTCTAAGACTCGTATCCCTCCACCTCTAAGACTCGTATCCCTCTGCCTCTACGATTCGTATCCCTCCACCTTTAAAACTCGTATCCCTCCGCCTCTAAAACATGTATTCCTCCGCCTTTAAACTTGTATCCCTCCGCCTCTAAAACTCGTATCCCTCTGCCTCTACGATTCGTATCCCTCCGCCTTTAAACTTGTATCCCTCCGCCTCTAAAACATGTATTCCTCCGCCTTTAAAACTCGTATCCCTCCACCTTTAAAACTCGTATCCCTCCGCCTCTAAAACATGTATTCCTCCGCCTTTAAACTTGTATCCCTCCACCTCTGAAACACGTATCCCTCCGCCTTTGTCTCACCTTTTTCCCAAGCTTTTGCGATAATCTCGATGTGTTTCATTGTCGCTTTCATCACTTTGTCAGCGAACACAGCAGGAATGTCCACCTGGAAACAGAGAAACACACAAATTAAAGACAAACTCACACTTTTCCAGCAATATTCTTACATCACGCACAAATGAAGTAGCAGGAATCGTTTTTTTTATATTTATATTTTTATATTTAGAGATTTCAGAGAAAACAGCTGATCTCAGACTGATCAGCTGATCTCAGACAGATCAGCTGATCTCAAACTGATCAGCTGATCGTGGATCTTCACCTTCTGGGCTCTTCGGACCAGCACCGACGCAAAGAAGCGGAACGTCATCCTCACTTCATCCACACAGGCCTCGTCGTCTGTGATGTCCCTGAAATCAGGAGGATCAATCAGATCAGGTGTGTGTTTGTGACATCACAACAACCACCTGCAGACATTAAACTGTGGCTCATTCTCACCTGTACCAGGGATACACAAAGTTCTCCAGGACCAACTCAAACACCTGCAGGTCAGAGACAGTAAATAGACGATCAGGTTAAATTATATGTTATAATTATTATAATTATATATGAATATCATAGAGGAACAGACCTCTGCTATGGAAGCGTCCACCTTTGAATTCACCTTCAGGTCCAACCATGGCTGATAGTTTTCAAGCAGCAGCGTCGGACTGGAAAGAAGATTAATGCAGAATATGAGAGGAGGTTCCCTGAACGCATCACAGCTGGAGGAGGTTCCCTGAACGCATCACAGCTGGAGGAGGTTCCCTGAACGCATCGCAGCTAGAGGAGGTTCCCTGAACGCATCACAGCTAGAGGAGGTTCCCTGAACGCATCACAGCTGGAGGAGGTTCCCTGAACGCATCACAGCTAGAGGAGGTTCTCTGAACGCATCACAGCTGGAGGAGGTTCCCTGAACGCATCACAGCTGGAGGAGGTTCCTTGAATGCATCACAGCTAGAGGAGGTTCCTTGAACGCATCACAGCTGGAGGAGGTTCTCTGAACGCATCACAGCTAGAGGAGGTTCCTTGAACGCATCACAGCTGGAGGAGGTTCCTTGAACGCATCACAGCTGGAGGAGGTTCCCTGAACGCATCACAGCTGGGTTCACATTCTGCATGCACTAACACAAAACACATTCTGCAAGAAAAGTTCACGACTGCTGCATCTTTTCTTCTTTCAGAACCACCCTGCTGCATCTTACTCCATGATGCGTTCACAGACCCTCAGGAAATCCCAGGACTGTCACCTAACAGAACAGAACCTGGGCCTGAATTCATTTATTTATAAACTGTGTTTAACGGCAGTGTTCTTGTTGTTCATTTGCACACAAATATAATTTATTATTGCACTCAGTACCTCACTAAACTAATTTTCTGCACAGGTCCCTGAACGCACCGCAGCTCCCCAAAAAGTTGTTTTAGTATTTTCCTCATCATCCTTCCTCATTGTTTTTATAGAAGTTTACAGGTTCTTAAACTTCTTTTTTTAAATCAAGTCTGTGGTTTTTTGTCCAGAATCCAGACACCTGATGGAAAAATGGAGGTTTTGAGCATTTTCTGATATAAAACTCAAAAAAATATCCATAATGAAAGTAACTGTCACCAACAAGATCTGATCTGATTAAAGCTTCACTCAGGTCTCATTAATATTCATGAGCCTAATGACATCACAAAACATGTTTCCAGATGTTTTTCTGCATATGTTAACGTACCGATGCCGTTTGCACTTCACCTTCCCACAAACAGCACAGCTGTTTCCCAGAGGAAACAACTCCTGCTCCTTCCTCTGGAGGAGAGAAGAAGAAAATCAAATAAAAACCAAATAAAACAAAACGCTTTGACAAAACGCAGAAATAAACGGACGTGGACTCACTTTGTTTCTGGGCTTGATGGTGAAAAAGACGTTTGGGAAGAGAGACTCTGGACCCAGAGAGCAGTAGAAGGTGATGACTCCAGCCAGGAAGGACCAGAACACCATCAGGATGTGGATATACCTGAAATATCACATCATTATTATTATTATTAGATCAAATTAACTGGAATCACTGCACGAGCTGCAACTACAACGTTTAGAATGAGGAGTTAAGCTCTGTTCATCATAATCATGATAATATTGATCATATCAGAAGTTTCCTTCTTGTATATTAAGGTTAGACTCATATCAAAAGGTCTGATATTCTCTATTATAGAACTTAATTATGCATCTGTAACACTGGGTAGTTTGAAGCCGACGCCCACTCCGCCAAACTCTGTCCCTGATTGGCTGATAATAACGACCATCTTCACCCGTTTAAAAAAATGCAGAAATTCAGAACAGAGGATAGCGTGGAAACACACTCTCATCTTCCTGTCGGTGACAGCGTTGCCATGGCGACGGTAACAGCCGGACAGAGCGCCGTCTGTTGTTGAGTTTCACGCATCAACGTGACACCGAAGAATTTCCTATCAGCTCCTGAATCAGTGTCTCGTGTTCTCTGGAGGGTTTGAAGCTCAAATAAAAACAGGAGTCTGACGACTTTATATTTATATATATTTATATATATTTATATATATATATATATATAAAATAAAGATTTAGTCGTTTAGTTTATAATAATGTGAACATCAACAGTGGCTCATTGACAAATTTCTTCCTGAACTAGTTTAGATTCTGTAGTGTTAAAGGAGGAAAACCACCTCCAGTAGTTACACTTAGTTTATTATTATTTATTATTATTATTATTATTATTAGACAGGGATAATGCAGTCAGACATAGTGACATTAATGCAGCTGATGTGATGCATATAGAGTTCATAGCAGGGTGATAATTATCAACTCCACTGATGAATAACAAGATAAAATACACAACACTATTTAAAATATACACATTTACCTACAATAACCTACATGTGCAATAATCTACATGTGCAATAATCTACATGTGCAATAATCTACATGTGCAATAATCTACATGTGCAATAATTGATCCTTCAATCCATCCAATATAGCATATCTATCTTGTATTATATTGTATTTTGTATTCTATGACACTATCTGTGTATCTCTGGTCATGTGATGTCTGATATTTCAGACAAATACTAGTACCAGGCAGGAAATATAATTACTGCATGAAATCCTACTTCAGGAAAAGTACTTTGTGTCTATGTAGTTTAAGTATTGCAGTAAAAATGCATAAGAATTCTGAGTTTATGTAGTTAAAAGTACTGCTAAACGTACTAAAAGTAAAGAAATATGAGTCAATGTCTAGTTAAGGTAACCCAGTAAAAGTACATTAGTGTATATATATATATATATATATATATATATATATATATATATATATATATATATAATGATAAGGTTTATTATCACCTGTTGAGCAGCACCGTCATGGAAACCATCGTCAGTCCCAGGAAGCAGAAAACCGGATATTGACGTCCAGCTTCTGTCAGGACGTCAATCTTCAGCCTCAAATTCTCCAAATGCGTTAAAACTCCCGCCATCGTCTGACCTGCGGACCGGAAGTGACCAGACGATCAATATCGCCGCTAATTTAATCAACGCATGAAAGTTATGGGGACTGACAGCGGCAGTTAGCCGGTGCTGCGTTGGAACCGGTGACCGTGTTATCTGGTGCCGCGGTTGCCGTGGTAACGGCGGCTGTTAAATTCTTAAACTGGTTAAATTATCTAAAACTGAGAGTTCAGGATAGTAAATATCTTCAATATGAAGCGTCTGGAAGTTTCTGTTGGTGTTTTAACAGCCGCCGTCACTTCGAGCGACCGGAAGTCACCAGATAACACGGTCACCGTTTCCCCCGCAGCATCGGCCGCTTTGGCTTGGAGTGTTTAAAACGCTGAAGTTTGTACTCACAGCGACGCTTTAACGGCGTTTCTTCATGGAATGAACGACATTTATCCGCAGCCGCGCGTTTCTTCTGTCACCGGAGCTGCTTAAAAGTCACTTTCTGCAAATTGAACAAGTTCTTACTCCATGTTTTCCAGCTTTAAGTCCCGTCAACTTCCCTGACAGATGGCTGGTGGCTAATCCGGGGGTTGCCAGGTCCGAGAAAGAAGGAATCGCATAACTTGTGGTTTTAGTTTGTTTAGTAAAGGCTAAAGTTATAAATAAATAAAATAATAACCTATGCTTAAACTTGGAAAAAGAATTCTTGACTGTTTTGTAAAATATAATGAATATAATTTACAGATTTTTTTAAAATATAAAAATACCTTTGATCCAACTTGAGTCCTTCAAATCACCAATTAATTATTTTAATTATTTATTTTGTCAAGATAAGGAATTAATTTATAAGATACATTAAAATGTTTTGATTTGTCGAAGTCTTCTATTCGTTTTCTATTCTATTTGTGGAGATTCTAAATTAGAAACATTGAACTAACTAATAAACAGCTAATTAAACTACTGAATACAAAAGATATAATAGAAAATATAAAACATATGCAAGATATATGTCTATATACATACATAAAGTAATAAAATGTTATTAATATTAAAATATGTCATATTCTATATATATATATAAATAAAAAGTTCAATATAAACTCTAATTCAATTATTAATTGTAGCATAAATGACTTTGACTTTGATTTTCTCAATTAATCTATTAGTTGTTCACAACATATCAGAAAATGGTGAAGAATGTTGACTTGTTTCCCAAACAACTTTAGCGACAGGAAAGTGGATTAAACTACACGGACCTGGCAACCCTGAATCCAAACTACGCCACTTCCGGTTTGGACGATCGTCTGTTTACACATTAATGGAAGCGACTAGTTCTTATAGTTTAAAGTAAAATGCATTTTTATTGTATTATTTTTTATTTTAATGCATTATTTGACTCATAAATAAATAAATGTGCATTTTAATTTCCTTCTATAAGACTGCTCATTATTTACTTATATTAAAATTAAAAAGAAAAATATATTTGAATATATTTTATATTTTATATATTTTAATTTTCAAATTATGTCCCAGAAAACTTCAATTAGAATTCTAAAACCTGAAAATAAAAGATAAGTTTTCAGCTGCTGATCTGGAATTTATTCAGTGTAAAACACGTTTCAACCAGCAGGTGGAGACAAAACTCTTCATTTACATCTGTGCAGCAGCAACTGGTTTTTAAGACTTTTTTAAAAAAATATTTCCATTTTTTAACACATTTTGCATCATAATTTATTCTCCTGAACCTGTTTTATCTTTCTGCTTTTCTCCTTTTACACCAATGACTTTATATGTCACCACAGCACAGTCTAAAAATAATTAATTACAAGTAAAAGTCCCTAATTATTAAGTAAAAATACATAGGAATTATCAGCAAAATGCACTTAAAGTGAAAAAGGGACTAATTATACAATGTTATTATAGTATATTACATATTATTTGTTGCTATTACTATCAAACACATAAGGATATTTTAATATAGTATTGGATTATATAAAGGAGCAGCAGTTTAAACAGTAATAATATTAGTCAAATAAACTGCAGCAGCTATTTTCTATGTTCAACAGGAAACTGCAGCAAACTGGAACTAAAACCTCAGACATAATTAGCCGAGTTTCCTCGTCAGCTTCTGGTCCAGAAACCAACTGAACCTTAATCCTCCTGCTGCTGCTGATAGTAACAACACAGAGTCGTAATTAACTCCACAATAATACAACAGCACTGCTGTTAAATCTGAATTATAGTTCAGTCTTTGTTGAGTTCATTACTAATAAAGAGATAGAATCATCGACGGTCGTAGCTGGAGCCTCATGGGATTTGTATTTTAACCTGAAACTGAATCTAATTCCAGCTTCAAACTTCACTAGAAAACATTAACGGATTCTCGATGACATCACAACATCAGCCAATCAGAGCCTGAGGCTGTTGCTAAGAGACAAGAATGAACTTTCAAACCGAAAATTTGCAGCCGACGTGGACGAGAAATCTTTAACGTGGAAATGTAAGCGTCAAATATTCCACATGAAAAGTGAATGTTCCATGTGTTCCTGGTATTCCAGTGTTCCCAGTGTTCTCATGTTCCAATTTCTGTGTTCCAGCATTCCAGTGTTTTCTGTGTTCCCAACATTCCTATGTTCCTGTATTCCAGTATTCCCGGGCTTCTTGTGTTCCAGCATTCCCTGTGTTCCCGGTATTCCCAGCATTCCCATGTTTCCTGTGTTCCAGTGTTCCCACTATTCCAGTATACCCAGTGTTCTAGTGTTCCCAGTATTCCCCTGTTCCAGTATTCCTAGTATTCCCTGCTTTCCAGTATCCCCATTATTCCGCTGTTCCAGTATTCCCTGTGTTCCAGCATTCCAGTGTTTTCTGTGTTCCCAACATTCCTGTGTACCTGTATTCCAATATTCCCAGTATTCTTGTGTTCCAGAATTCCCTGTGTTCCCAGTGGTTTAGTGTTCCTGGTATTCCTAGTATTCCCATGTTTCCTGTCCTCCAGTATTCCAGTGTTTTCTGTGTTCCCATTATTCCTTTGTTCCAGTATTCCCAGTATTCCAGTATTCCTGGTGTTCCATGTGTACCTGATTCCAGTATTCCCAGTGTTCCAGTATTCCCAGTATTCCAGTATTCCTGGTGTTCCATGTGTACCTGATTCCAGTATTCCCAGTGTTCCATGTGTACCTGATTCCAGTATTCCCAGTGTTCCAGTATTCCCAGTATTCCAGTATTCCCAGTGTTCCATGTGTACCTGATTCCAGTATTCCCAGTGTTCCATGTGTACCTGATTCCAGTATTCCCAGTGTTCCATGTGTACCTGATTCCAGTATTCCCAGTGTTCCATGTGTACCTGATTCCAGTATTCCCAGTGTTCCATGTGTACCTGATTCCAGTATTCCCGGGCTTCTTGTGTTCCAGCATTCCCAGTGTTCCCTGTATTTCCAGCATTCCCAGTGTTCTCATGTTCCCTGTCCTCCAGTATTCCTGGTTTTCTCTGTATTCCCACTGTTCCCTGTATTTCCAGTGTTCCCATGTTCCCTGTCCTCCAGTGTTCCTGGTTTTCAGTCCTTGTTTCTTTCCTTTTTTTTCTCCATTGACTCGTCTCAGTACGGAAGTTTCATCAGTCGTGTTTCTCCGACAGATTCCGACATTTAACTGTCTCCGTGTTTACATTCCAACAACATTCAGGAACGTTGATGGAATGTTTCAGGAAGTTTGTTTCCTGGATGTTAAAACACATGTGATTATTTAAGTTGTGGAAGCTTCTTTAAAATTCCTTCAAATTCTCGGATAAAGTTCAGGAACGTTGAGGATGTGACATTTCAACAACATCCAGAGAACGTTCTGGGAAAACTTCAGGAATGTTGTTAGTTCTTCCGTTAGTTTTCTTCCTGATAGTAAATAAAGTGACAGATGACGGATCCACTGCAGCAGATTTATTTTTTCCTCACATCGAGTCGCTGCCGCAGCTTGAAATAAGATTTTCTTCGTGGCTCCAAAGCTGCAAAACAAGTTCAACAGAAGAATAATCTGAAAGTTCTTTAAAGTGGAGGAGCCGGGGTCAAAGGTCGCCGAGGGAAAAACTTCAGAGCAGAATCCCTGTGAATAATGTGAAAGGAAAATCAGCCCGGAGAGAAGATGAAAGGATTTATTCCTCCCGGAGACTTTTTAATATTTCCAGCACCGTTCTGTCCAATGAAAAGAAAAGAGGAGTCGAACGGAGAATAAAAAATAAAAGCACAGAGAGAAGAACAAAGGGTTGGAAACGTCCAGATAAGCAGCTGACGGGGACAAAAGGAGGTTCTGAGGTTTCTGAGGATCAGAGACGCTGAGGAAACATCTGGACCTGCTGCACCTTCACCCAGAAACAGGGATTCTACAGGAACCCAGGTTTATACACAACGGCTGGACCTGGAGGGTCCAGATCTATAGGGACCAGATCTATAGGGTCCAGATCTAGAGGGACCAGATCTATAGGGTCCAGATCTAGAGGGACCAGATCTATAGGGACTAGATCTAGAGGGTCCAGACCTAGAGGGACCAAGATCAGTCTGATCCGGTTCTGATAGAAAATAAGAAGAAAAATCATCCTGGAGATGAATCCACAGGAGAACTGCAGTTAATCAATTAGTGTCCAATTAATCAATTAGTGTCCAATTAATCAATGAGTTTACAGTTATTCTATTATTTTATTATCACATTAATCAGCTATTAATAATCAGCTATTGTGATAATGAGATATTTGAGTCTTATTTAAAAAGAGTCATGTTTCTATGTATTTCTGTGTATTTCTGTGTATTTCTGTGTATTTTAGTGTATTTCTGTGTATTTCTTGTGTATTTCTGTGTATTTCTGGTGTATTTTAGTGTATTTCTGTGTATTTTAGTGTATTTCTTGTGTATTTCTTGTGTATTTCTGTGTATTTTAGTGTATTTCTGTGTATTTTTTGTGTATTTCTGTGTATTTCTGGTGTATTTTAGTGTATTTCTGTGTATTTTAGTGTATTTCTTGTGTATTTCTGTGTATTTTAGTGTATTTCTGGTGTATTTTAGTGTATTTCTGTGTATTTTAGTGTATCTCTCTGTGTCTTTGTGTGATCTGGTGACAGCTGAGAGTGAACAGGAGATAATCTCACACATTCACCTCTGTCACACTCAGCTTGTGTCTGACTGCTGCATGTCACAGGAAATCCATAAATCACACCAGGAGGCTTAGAGAGAGAGAGTGTGTGTGTGTGTGTGTGTGTGTGTGTGTGTGTGTGTGTGTGTGTGTGTGTGTGTGTGTGTGTGTGTGTGTGTGTCAGAGTTTAACAGCCTGACTGGGAGACGTCAGAATCGCTGATTATTCATTATTCAGTCGTTATTTAAGGAAACTCACAGATTCTGTTTTAAGTGGACGGTGATGCAGGAATGTTTGAATGTATAATATAATATAATATATTATAAATATAATATAATATAATATAATATAATATATTATAAATATAATATAATATAATATAATATAATATAATATAATTTATATAATATAATTAATATAATATACATTATACAGAACTATTGATATTCTAATTTACTGCGGTTGAACTTGTTGTTCAGAGCTGTGTGTGTGTGTGTGTGTGTGTGTGTGTGTGTGTGTGTGTGTGTGTGTGTGTGTGTGTGTGTGTGTGTGTGTGTTGATGATGATATTGATGAGCGGTTGAGGAGATAACGTTCAGGATGACACCAGGACTGTTAACCTGAGAGGAGGAAGCTGTCGGCTTTAGATGAACTGGACTTGATGCTAATTAGTAAAAACTCAGAAAGTTAGAGTCAAACCATGATTTTAAACTTTTATTTAAGGAGAATGATGAGAGTGTGGAGTTAGAATAGGAAGAAAGGTGGAAATGAATGTTAAATTAGTGGAGGATATGGCCAAGGAGGAAGAGAAAGGGCCCCAGGATAGAGCCCTGGGGGACACCTGAGCTACGGAGATGAATGTATGTTTATTACTGTGGGTTTATAAGTGTATATTAGCATGTGTGTATTAGTGTTTGTGTATTAGTATGTGTATATTAGTGTGTGTGTGTGTGTGTTTGTGTGTGTGTGCATATTAGTATGTGTGTATTAATGTGTGTGTATGTATATATTAGCATATATTAGTGTGTTTGTGTTAATGTTTATTTGTGTATTAGTGTATATTAGTGTGTGTATTAGTGTATATTAGTGTGTGTATTAGTGTATATTAGCATTTGTGTGTGTGTATTAGTATTTATGTATTAATGTATATTAGTGTGTGTGCATTTGCTATATATTAGCATGTATAATGTGTGTTTATTAGCGTGTATTAGTGTCTATGTTTATTTGTATGTGTGTGTGTTAATGTTTATTTGTGTATTAGTGTATATTAGTGTGTGTATGTGTGTGTATTAGCATGTATTAGTGTGTGTGTGTGTGTGTGTGTGTGTGTGTGTTTGTGTGTGTGTGTGTATTAGCATGTATTAGTGTGTGTGTGTGTGTGTGTGTGTGTGTGTGTGTGTGTGTGTGTGTGTGTGTGTGTGTGTGATGTGACAGTGAGTTATTTCAGAGGAAACATCTCTATTAACTTTATTCTTTTTATTATTATCTTCCTGTTTGGTTTCATCAGTTTTTCGTGTTGATGAGTTTTTTGTTGCAGATCATTAGTTTGAACAGATTATAGAAAAAAACGGCTCCTTCAAAATAAAGTTCACAATAAATTCATGCAGATCCAGTAAAGTGATTTAAATATTTCAGCTCGAATGAAGCTTTGTGTTTGTGATCAGACGAGTTTCATCTGAGGTTCAGAGCTGTGTGTGTGTAATAGTGTGTGTGTGTGTAATAGTGTGTGTGTAATAGTGTGTGTGTAATAGTGTGTGTGTGTGTAATAGTGTGTGTGTGTGTGTGTGTAATGGTGTTGGGTTTATTGAGCTGCTCACAGCTCAGTGAGCAGCTCATGATGTGAGTCGGAGCTGATGAGACTGTTTCTGCTGCTGTAATGAACACACACACACACACACACACACACACACACACACACACACACACACACACACACACACACACACACACACACACACACACACACACACACACACACACACACTATACTACAGTATGTGCAGTTACACTGCAGTAATACTGTATGTGAGCAGCAGTAGAACAGAGATGTTTGGTCAGATTTCAGCTCTGATTGGTTGATCCTGATCTGATCAAACAGCTGATCGATCAGCTGACTGCAGCTATCAGCTGATCGCCAGACGACAATTTAACACTTTGATCCAGACACTGGAGCTGAGGATGAGTCCGATGTCCACGTCTCTGACCGGAGGATGTTTCACTGGACACGGACAGAACCTTAAGGTGATTTACAGGGACAACGTTTAAAGGGACATTTACAGAGACATTTACACATTTAAAGGGACATTTAAAGATTTAAAGGGACATTTAAATGTTTAAAGGGACATTTAAACGTTTACAGAGACATTTACACATTTAAAGGGACATTTAAACGTTTGAAGGGACATTTAAACATTTACAGAGACATTTAAACATTTAAAGGGACATTTAAACATTTACAGGGACATTTACACATTTAAAGGGAAATTTAAATGGCTAAAGGGACATTTAAACATTTACAGAGACATTTACACATTTAAAGGGAAATTTAAATGGCTAAAGGGACATTTAAACATTTACAGAGACATTTACACATTTAAAGGGACATTTACACATTTAAAGAGACATTTCACCAGTTTTGGATTTAGACTCATTCATAGACTCGTTTATATTCTGTTTAACAGCAGAAAAACAGGAAGTTGAACTCAGAGTTTCTGTTTGTCTCTATTATTAAAACATAAAAACAACTGAAGCTGAATCTCAACCAGCTTCTTTCTGTTCGTTTCAACACCCGACACAAGGAACATGATTATTATTATTATTAATATTATTATTATTAATATTCTACTGAACATCACTGACTTTAAGCGTCTTTCAGTTTATAAACTAAAGTTCACCGACAGACAGAGGAACTGATGCAGCTGGAAGGTGAGTGTGTTTCTGTGTGAATGGAGATTGATTCACTTCCTGCTTTTTCTGACCTTTTTTCCCCAAATTCTTTGTCCTCTTCAACCCGACAAATGAGTTCGGTCTCTTCTTTCTGTGGAAACAGCTTCTTATCAGCAGCCAGACAACCTGCAATTTGCACCATTATGTGCAGGTATGTGTGTGTGTGTGTGTGTGTGTGTGTGTGTGTGTGTGTGTGTGTGTGTGTGTGTCGGACAGTATTTGGATGGATGTTCCAGCTAAAGTGCTGAGTTGATTCTTAGTAGCTGCACCATTTACTCGTCTTCTTCTTCTTCTTCTTCACTTGTTCATCAGAGCTGCTGTAGTTTCCTTCAGCCTGACTTTGACCTTTGACCTTTAACCCGTTCCATTCCATTATTTCAGCATTATTGAACCGAACGGGATCAGAATCACAAAGATTAATGAGGGGAAAAAAAAAAAGAACCACTGCACTGTTCTTACCTCCTGGAAAACAAACAGTTCATTATATGATGATGAAACACACACACACACACACACACACACACACACACACACACACACACACACACACACACACACACACACACAGTTTAATGACCCGTATCATGAATGCAATCATCCCGACATGTTCTGCAGATGAATTCTTACATCGTGTTGTGAACCTGGTCCGTTTCTCCTCGGCTGATGGAAACACCATCATCATCGCCGCGGTAACACCTCCGTAAACATCCCCCCCCCCCCTCGTAAACAACACAACAATAATCCCACAGGAAGAAAACAACAGCCCGCGGCCGTGATTCTGTCACCGCAGCAGGAATTTTACAGATCGAAGCAGATGGTGTTTTACCTCACTACAAACAGCACGAACACAGGAAATGTGTGTGTGTGTGTGTGTGTGTTATATTCGATTACAGGTGTCCAACCCAAGGCCCGGGGGCCAAATCTGGGCCGCCAACTCATTTCCTGTGGTCCCTCCAGAACTGGTCACGTTGTCTTCGTACGACTTCGTTGACTCCAACAACTTTTACTCAATCGAGTGAAACCAGAACACTGATGTGGCCCGGGAACAAACTGAGTGTGACTGTGTTAAAGGTACAGGCTGTAATTTCTGTATTAAAGGGACAGTGCATAGTTTCTGTATTAAAGGGACAGTGCATAGTTTTTGTATTAAAGGGACAGTGCATAGTTTTATATTAAAGGGACAGTGCATAGTTTTTATATTAAAGGGACAGTGCATAGTTTTATATTAAAGGGACAGTGCATAGTTGTTGTATTAAAGGTACAGTGCATAGTTTTTGTATTAAAGGGACAATGCATAGTTGTTGTATTAAAGGGACAGTGCATAGTTTTTGTATTAAAGGTACAGTGCATAGTTTTTGTATTAAAGGGACAGTGCATAGTTGTTGTATTAAAGGTACAGTGCGTAGTTTTTATATTAAAGGGACAGTGCATAGTTTTTGTATTAAAGGGACAGTGCATAGTTTTGTATTAAAGGGACAGTGCATAGTTTTTGTATTAAAGGGACAGTGCATAGTTTTTGTATTAAAGGGACAGTGTATAGTTTTTGGTGACATCTTAACAACAGTTTTTATTGTGATTGAATTAATTACTATTGATTACTATGATGATTATTATTAATCTAAACATCTGTATAATTATAATATTCGACGCTGCAGCTTTAAACTGAACTGATTCACTGCAGGTTGTTTGTGGTTTTGGTGAAACTTCAGTTTCACTGAGTCTTTATTTCAGTCTATTAACTACTGTCACAAAACAAACTGTGGCTTCACTCTCATTATCTGTTTTCAGTGTGTGGTTTGGCTCCGATCGATATGTATTGATTCGCTGCAGAGTGGAAGAACATTAGTGTTTCTACAGCTCTGCTGTGAGTTCAGACACGCTGCAGCTGGAAAAACTGGTGTTTCTGCACATTGTGGGAGAACTTTTCACATATTTCAACATTGAAATAACCACAAATATCATATTTAGACATTTCAGTTAAAGAAATATAATTTTTTTCAAATGTCAATTTAATATTTCACTTCAGAAACAAACTTAATTTTGCTGTGATGAAGCTCCAGATGTTTAATCTGATCTGAATTAAACTTAAAGTTTAAAATCTCAAGTTTTAAAATCTCTCTTGCTGCAGAACAGAACATTTGCTGACTGATTAAATCCAGAAAAACATCCATTAATCACTCGTCCTCCATATATTTAAAGTCTCTGCTTCCTTTAGTGAAGAAGCTGATGAAGCTCATTAAACTCTGTTACAGCAACTGTTACTGGAATCAATCAGTTTGGATTATTTTACCAGTTAAACGCTTCATTTCCTCCGTCTCCCTCGTTATTAACAGCAAATTAAATGAATAAACTACAGACTCCTGGGAAGTTAAAGCACAGAACGATTTCTGTTCTCTTCTGTTGATTAATTGGTTCAATAAAAACAGGACGAAATACATAAAGTCAATGAAGCTTCATAAAACTCAGCTCTTTAATATCAGCTGTGACTCATCAGCCAAAAACATCTGGAAACACAACGATCACAGTCATGCTGTAACAGGAAAGAGTTCTGAAGCCTCGATGATGGAGGTAACGTCTGTAAACCAGCTGTAAACATCTGTAAACATCTGTAAACCAGATGAAAAACATCTGTAAACATATGGAACGAGCTGTCAACCACCTAAAACAACGGAAAACACATGTAACCAGCTGTTAACAGCTTTAACCAGCTGTTAACAGCTGTAATCAGTTGTAAACATCTGTCAACCGGCTGTAAACAGCTGACAACAGCAGAAAAGAGCTGTAACCAGCTGTTAACAGCTGTAAACCACCTAAAACAACTGAACAAAGCGGAAAACAGCTGTAAACATCTGTAACCAGCTGTAAACATCTGTAAACATATGGAACAAGCTGTAAACCACCTAAAACAACTGAAAACAGCTGAAAATAGTTGTAATCAGCATTACAACAGCATTAAACATATGCAACCAGCTGTAAACCAGCTGAAAACAGATGGATCCAGCTGTTAACAGCTGTAAACCACCTAAAAATGACTGTAACCAGCTGAAAACCAACTGTAATCAGCAATAAACAGCTGTAAAACAGCTGTAATCCAGCTGTAACCACCTCTCTCTCTTTCTCTGTTCCGTTAAATTCCGTTTAGGGAAAAAAATCAATATCAATTAATATCAAGGGTTGACAGTTTGTTCTGAACACGATTCAACACCCTGAAGCTTTTCTTTGTGGAAAAGAGAGAAAATAACATTTTAGGTTTAAACACAGGAAATGACTGCATGAAGTGTGTGTACACACACACACACACACATACACACACACACATCAGGCTCCATCTGACTCCAAATATCTGTCAAAATAAACTTTTCCTTCTCTAATCCTCAGATTTATGTTAATGCTGCAGGAAACGGATCAGACTTTATAACGAGTTTATTTCATCACAGTAAAGCTGTTTCTGTGTGTGTGTGTGTGTGTGTGTGTGTGTGTGTGTGTGTGTGTGTGTGTGTGTGTGTGTGTGTGTGTGTGTGTGTGTGTGTGTGTGTGTGTGTTTCCTGTTCGTTATCTGACGTCTGTCTCGTTATTGATCATTTTAATCCAGACCTGATGTTCTGTGTTTATTTCACCTTCAGCATCACATCAAACAGGATTTAACATCAGAAACACTCAGTAACAGTAGAATCGTGGTGGAAGTGGCTGCAGCTCAGGTAGCATCAGTGTGGTCAGTGCATGCCGACAAGTACGAGAACTTGATCTGAACCACGTGACTGAGGAGAAACAGGAAGTTCCACAGGAGAAACAGGAAGTTCCAGAGGAGAAACAGGAAGTTCCAGAGGAATCTGACCTGGTTCGTGTCTGTTCCCTGATCAGCTGATCCAGTTATTGATTGATTTCTTTTTTTTTTTTGCTTCTTTTCGTTTCAGCTGCTTTTAAATCTCTGCCGGACGCAGAACGAACCGAATCATGCTGCACCGCGGTTTCGTCTGGTCGCCACGGGGACGACTCCTGTCTCCAACAGGATCCTCTTCTTCTTCTTCTTCTTCTTCTTCGGTGGTGTCCTCAGCAGCAGTGCCTGGTGTCCCCTG
The DNA here is from genome assembly GCA_030544235.1 of Lepturacanthus savala. Taxonomy (NCBI): domain Eukaryota; kingdom Metazoa; phylum Chordata; class Actinopteri; order Scombriformes; family Trichiuridae; genus Lepturacanthus; species Lepturacanthus savala. Next base: position 1,093,382 of record CM060477.1, on the reverse strand, counting down.
TCCTCTGTGTGTCCTCAGGGACTCTGCTGCTCCATGTTGTGGATCAGCGGCTCCTTCTTCATGAACTGCAGGTGTCTGACGGAGCGCCACACGCCCACGAAGCTGTCGCTGGCCGCCTGTCCAGAGGAGGAGGAGGAGGAGGCGTGGTCGCCGTGGAGATGCTCCCTCTGCATCTCCAGCGCCTCCTGCTCCGTCATGACGCCGGGTTTCACGCCTCCTTCTCCCGTCCTCAGCTCCCCGTTGGCCAGACCGGCCGGTAGCTCCTCCTCCTCCTTCCTGCCTGCTCCCTCCGGGTCAGATATGGCGGCGGAGCCGTTGATTGGCGGTTTCTCTTGGTACGGCTCGCCGGGCGGCGCGGCGTCCTTCCCCGCCTCCTCCAGGTCCTCGTACATGCTCTTCCTCTTGGTTTCGTAGTATTTGACCACGCAGTAGGTGATGGAGCCCACCGTGTTCACCACCACGCCGCAGATGAACAGCCTGGTGGGCGCCACGTCGTTGAACGCCAGCATCCCCACGGTGATGGTGGCGATGCTCTTGACCACGCCCACGAAGCTGGTGGTGACGGCGGAGTTGATGTAGGTGCAGTGCAGCGTGGTGAAGTTCATGGCGCAGCCAATGAACACGCAGCACACGAAGATGGACGTGATGTGGGGGTCGGACCAGCCGGCGTACGACCACATGCTGATGGCGTCCATGGAGATGAGGGAGCACAGCAGCATCACCTGGGAGGGGGCGGAGCCACAGAGTCACATGGTCAAAACAACGGACAAAAACAGGAGAAATTGAATTGAGATTGAGAAAAAAATAAAGGAGGAGAAGAAAAAAGGAGGTAAAATACAACAAAGTAAATTTCAGGGAGAGATTCTGAGAAAAAAAACATAAAAAGACAAATAAAAAGTAAAGAAAGGACGAGAAAAACGACACAAACGAAATAAAATCAGAGAGAAACTCAGCAGAATGGAGAGAAAGATTCAAGGATTCTTTATTGTCATTCAGCACATGTACATATGATAAATGGAATTTAATTCCCTGGTCCTGCAGCAGCACAATATTCAGTCATAAAAACAATATAAAGTAGATTAAAGACTCCATATTCCTGGATGAAACAGCTCTTATTTTATAAAGTTCAGTTCTGTACGTCGTGTGGAGTTGGCCTCATATAGAAGAGACAATGAACAAAAAGAAAGAAAGAAGGGATTAAAAAGGAAAAGAGAGAAATAAAACAACAAAAGAAGAAATTAAATAATTAGGAAATAAATGAGTGTGGTAAATGAGGAGGAGGTAGCCCCGCCCCCCTCCTTACCGGCGTTGCCATGACAGCGATGCAGTACTGAGCGGTGAGGGGTCCGTACTCGCTGTCCAGGCTGGTTTTCTGGATCAGGACCAGGTAGGAGGCGTGGATGATGACGGCCAGGACGCCGGTGAAGTAACCGAAGGGGTCGCCGGTCAGATCCCCCGCTCCTGATCAGTTACATCATCAATACATCGTCAATACTCAGAGATCTATGACATCATCAATACTCAGAGATCTATGACATCATCAATACTCAGAGATCTATGACATCATCAATACTCAGAGATCTATGACATCATCAATACTCAGAGATCTATGACATCATCAATACACTGAGATCTATGACATCATCAATACACTGAGATCTATGACATCATCAATACACAGATCTATAACATCATCAATACACTGAGATCTATGACATCATCAATACACTGAGATCTATGACATCATCAATACACTAAGATCTATAACATCATCAATACACTGAGATCTATGACATCATCAATACACTAAGATCTATAACATCATCAATACACTGAGATCTATGACATCATCAATACACTGAGATCTATGACATCATTAATAAACGTATAGATCTAGAACATCATCAATAAATGTATAGATCTAGAACATCATCAATAAAAATATAGATCTAGAACATAATCAATACACTGAGATCTATGACATCATCAATACTAAATACTGCTATACTAAATGACCTGATTCTAGAGCTTCAGCCACATTATGTAATTCTAGAGCTTTGGTCACATGAGTCGATTCTAGAGTTTAGTCACATGATCAGATTCTGGAGCTTTGGTCACATGACGTAATTCTAGAGCTTCCATCACATGATCGGATTCTGTAGCTTAGGTCAAATGATCTGATTCTAGAGCTTCAGTCACATGATTTGGTTCTAGAGCTTTAGTCACATGACCTTATTCCATAGCTTAGGTCACATGATCTGATTCTAGAGCTTTAGTCACATGATCTGTTTGTAGCTGACAGTCACATGATCTGATTCTAGAGCTTCAGCCACATGACCTTACTCAATAGCTTAGGTCACATGATCTGTTGCAGAAACTTTGGTCATATCATCTAATTCTAGAGCTTCGGTCACATGATTTGGTTCTAGAGCTTTAGTCACATGACCTTATTCCATAGCTTAGGTCACATGATCTGATTCTAGAGCTTTAGTCACATGATCTGTTTGTAGCTGACAGTCACATGATCTGATTCTAGAGCTTCAGCCACATGACCTTACTCAATAGCTTAGGTCACATGATCTGTTGCAGAAACTTTGGTCATATCATCTAATTCTAGAGCTTCGGTCACATTTTATAAATCTAGAGCTTCAGTCACATGACCTGATTCAGGATTTTCCCTCTAGATACATGTTTTTTTTTTTTTTTACGTTTGTCACTAACAGTCAAAATTCCTTCTTTTCTGATCTGAGTTTCCATCCTGAACCCATTTCTGCAGAGATGCAGAAACACTTCTTCAGCTTCGTGAGCAGCTTCTGGAGAATCTGGATGAACGGACTCTGTCTTCACACAGCGTGAGTGACACAAAGCTCTCAGCAAATTGAAATGAACAAAAAACACACAAGCTTTAACCCACACGTTGGAAACGCTGCAGCTAATCCAGTTATTCTGTGGCTGCACAGAACGATGTGTGTGTGTGTGTGTGTTTACCGGCCAGCGCGGCGCCGCCCGTGGTGATGATGACGGCGACGGTCACGCCCAGCGACGGCACGCCGTTCTTCAGCACGCACACGCCGATGCTGAGCGTGAAGAGCGGCAGGCAGCGTTTAAAAACCACGTACATGGGCAGACTGAGACCTCGCAGGGACCAGAGGGTCAGGGTGGACTGGAGGGTGGACAGAATACACACCGGACCGAACTCCTACACACACACACACACACACACACACACACACACACACACACACACACACACACACACACAGCAAGAAGATTACATGTTAAGACAATACGAGGACACGTTACACTGATCTGCTGCTGTCCCCAATGAACTTTTCATTCTAGTGATTTATCATTAATTATTTAAGCCTTTTATTAATCTGTCTAGAAATGTTTTAAAGGGCCAGTGCATCAAACTCAATGGACTTGGTGTGTTATTTAAAATAGATAAATATGTTTTAATTTATATATAATTGAATAAAAATAAGAATTGTGTTTTTTATCTCCTTTAAGACAGAAACTACACACTGTACCTTTAAAACAAAAACTACACACTGTACCTTTAAAACAAAAACTACACACTGTACCTTTAATATAAAAACTACACACTGTACCTTTAAGACAAAAACTACACACTGTACCTTTAAGACAGAAACTACGCACTGTACCTTTAATATAAAAACTACACACTGTACCTTTAAGACAAAAACTACGCACTGTACCTTTAAGACAAAAACTACGCACTGTACCTTTAAGACAAAAACTACGCACTGTACCTTTAAAACAAAAACTACACACTGTACCTTTAATATAAAAACTACACACTGTACCTTTAAGACAAAAATTATGCACTGTACCTTTAAGACAAAAACTACACACTGTACCTTTAAGACAAAAACTACGCACTGTACCTTTAATATAAAAACTACACACTGTACCTTTAAGATGAAAACTACACACTGTACCTTTAAGACAAAAATTACGCACTGTACCTTTAAGACAAAAATTACACACTGTACCTTTAAGACAAAAACTATGCCCTGTACCTTTAAGACAAAAACTACATATTGTACCTTTAAGACAGAAATTACACACTGTACCTTTAATAGAAAAATTAAAGGTATAGTGTACCTTTAATGTAAATGTATTTAACTGTATAGAGAGAATATATATGTATGTGTAACTATATGTAATAAGATGAATGTACTGAGCTGTATATAATATGTCATATATATAATATATAATATGTCATATATATAATATATAATATGTCATATATATAATATATAATATGTCATATATAATATGTCATATATATAATATGTCATATATAATATGTCATATATATAATATATAATATGTCATATATATAATATATAATATGTCATATATCATATATATATATATATAATATTTGATTTCTCTGCTGGTTTTGTATTGATCTTGGAAACAGTTCTGCCAATAAGTTAATGAATTGTGAGTCAGCCAATCAGCCGCTCTGTCAGCCTGTCAATCATCCCATCAATCAGCCAATCATCAAGTGGAAAAAAGCCAATAGGCACTTTACAGATATTGATGGGGGCGGAGCTACAGGTCACCAGATTGCAACTTGGACGTTAAAACCTTCCGGAGAATTTCTGCCTCTGCCAATAAACCAGTAACAGACTCAGTAACGCGCATTAAGGAAGAAAACTGAGCCTTTCACAATAAAAGCACAGAAAAAGTCTCAAACGTGATTCAAGAGTGAAAAATAGAAATATGATTATTTTTTACCAATAAACAGGTTTAAAGTCCAGAATAAAGTTTGAAACTTTCAGTAAATACGCACAATGATCCATAGAGTCCAGATGAATTACAGCGTTAAACAGACATTTCTGCGTCTGTTCCCGGTAATAAAGCGCGTATTTTAACTGTTCCACCACTAAGTTCCACGTTACCTTGCACAGCTGGAGGCTGAACGGCGGGATGTTGACCTTCCCGAGCCGCCGCAGCGTCTCCAGCGTCAGAGCCGCGGTGCTGCTGGTCAGGAACTGGATCAGCGTCAGGAAGTTGAAGTGATAGTTGGTGATGAGGAACTTCAGGAGGATGTTCAGCGACCCGGAGAACACGCCGTGCGCCACGGCCACGGAGATACCCAGCAGCCGGCTCCGAAACACGTCCATGGCGGTCCGGAGGAGGAGCAGGAGGAGGTGCAGCAGGAGCAGGAGCAGGAGTAGGAGGAGGAGGAGAAGAGCTTCTGTCCGGCAGGAGGACGGAGCTTCTGGTTTTTACGCGCAGCTGCTGCGGCGCAAAGCGGCGGAACGGAGAAACCAGAGCAGAAGAATCTGCATCTAGCAGCTTTTAGAGAGATCAACCGAGGAGGAGCAGGAGGAGGAGGTGCAGCAGGAGCAGGAGGAGGAAGGAGAAGTAGGAGGAGAGCTTCTGTCCGGCAGGAGGAGGAGGAGGACGGAGGTTCTGGTTTTTACGCGCAGCTGCTGCGGCGCGAAGCGGCTGAACGGAGAAACCAGAGCAGAAGAATCTGCATCCAGCAGCTTTTAGAGGGGTAAACCGAGGAGGAGCAGGAGGAGGAGGTGCAGCAGGAGCAGGAGGAGGAGACGCGTCTCCTCTCTCCTCAGTTAGTTTTCAGATGATCCAGAAATAAAAACCATCACACCTGTTCATCTGATATTAGATCAGTTCAGACTGAAAAATAAAAGTAATTTACGGAGAAAACTGTTATAGAAACAAGCAGCGGAGGAGAGGAGGAGAAAAGGAGGAGAAAAGGAGGAGAAGAGGAGGAGAAGAGGAGTAGAGAAGGAGGAGAAGAGGAGGAGAAGAGGAGGAGAGAAGCAGGTTAGAAGAGAACGAGGAGAGAATTTTAGAAGAAGAGAAGCAGGATAGAAGAAGAGAAGAATGTTAGAAGAGGAGGAGGAAGAGGGAAGGAGGTTAGAAGAGCAGAGAGAAGGAGGGATGAATATTAGAAGAAGAGAAGAAGAAGAGAAGGAGGGATGAATATTAAAAGAAGAGAAGAAGAAGAGAAGGAGGGAATCCCCTGAATGAACCGCTGCAGCAGCAGCTGTAGAGGGGAACTCGTCCTCTGAGAGACTGACACTGAAATATGAGTTTCTGCCGCAGAGAGAGAGAGAGGAGGAGGAGGAGGAGGAGGGGGGGGGGGGGGAGGAGAGAGAGAGAGAGAGAGGAGGAGGAGGAGGAGGAGGGGAGGGGAGGAGAGAGAGAGAGAGGAGGAGGAGGAGGAGGAGGAGGGGGGAGGGGGGGAGAGAGGAGGAGGAGGAGGAGGGAGGGGAGGAGAGAGAGAGAGGAGGAGGTGGAGGAGGAGGAGGGAGGAGGAGGGGAGGGGAGGGGGGGAGGAGAGAGAGAGAGGAGGAGGAGGAGGGGAGGAGAGAGAGAGGAGGAGGTGGAGGAGGAGGAGGGAGGAGGAGGGGAGGGGAGGGGGGGAGGAGAGAGAGAGAGAAATAAAGAAAGAGAGAGAGAGTTGATGGGGCAGAGAGAGAAAAAGAGGAGGAGAAATAGTGAAAGAAGGGAGGAGAAGAGGGGATAGAGAGAAAGAGGAGAAAGAAAGAACAAGGGGAGGAGAGAAAAGTGAAAGAGGAGGTGAAAGAGAAAGAAGAGAAGAGAGGAGGAGGAGAAATAGGGAAAAAAGGAGGAGAGAGGAGCCAGAGAGAGAAGAGAGGAGGAGGATGGAGGATGGAGGAGGATGGAGGAGGATGGAGGATGGAGGGAGGAGGAGGATGGAGGAGGATGGAGGAGGAGGAGGAGGAAGTGATGAGGATGATGAGTGGAAAACATTAATTTACAACAACAGAACATGATGATTCTATATTTGATTCATTTAATCTAATCACAAGAATAAAGGAAACAACACTTCTCTGTGCTTCGTGTAGTTGTGATGTCACTAATCTCACAGTAACTGAGACACTGAGACTCTGATGATGCTTCTTCTCAGTGTTGATCAGGAAAATCATTTAAATTCAGAACAAACAGTAAAATAAATCAGTGAATTTAACGTCTATTCTCTACAGATCATTAATATTAATCAGACAATCTGCTCTGATTGGCTGGTTTGAAGGGCTGGATGTGTAGTTGTGACATCACAACTTCACCAGGAAGTTGATGCTACAGGTGAGATGAGTGATGAGTTCAGGTGCTGCAGGAAAAAAAGATGACGAGGAGGAGGAGACGAGGAGGAGAAAAGGAGGAAGAGGAGGAGGAGGAGAGGAGGAGGAGAAAAGGAGGAAGAGGAGGAGGAGAAAAGGAGGAAGAGGAGGAGACGAGGAGGAGAAAAGGAGGAGGAGGAGATAAGGAGACGAGGAGGAGAAAAGGAGGAAGAGGAGGAAGAGAAAAGGAGGAAGAGGAGGAGGAGATAAGGAGACGAGGAGGAGAGGAGGAGAGGAGGAAATAAGAAGGAGACAAGGAGGCAAGGAGGAGGAACGAGGAGGCGAGGAGTCGTGGAGGAGGCTCTTCAGTTGTTGGTGGATCAGTTTTAGTTTTTTGGGAGAAATTAACACATTTTTTTTTGCTGAAACTGACGATTTGAACATTTTAAACATTTTAAGTCGAACCTCAAGTTTTTCATCCTGGAATAAATGAAATAAAACTCAGCGTTTCACTCTGCTTGTTTTATAGAAACACTAATTTACAGGAGGTCAAAGTTCAACTCCTTCACAGAAACAGGAAGTCTGAATATCTGATGTTTGGAGAGAACGAAGCTGAAAACAACAGATCAGAAAAAATCAATAACCACCTGCAGCGTTTGTCTGCAACACGCTGCCTTCATCACCTTCATCATCCTCCTCATCCTCATCTTCATCATCCTCACCTTCATCTTCCTGCTTATCACCACCACAGACATCACCATCACCCTAACAGCCGTGGAAATTGCTCTGAAAACATTTTTAATTGAAACATTTGATCAGAGAATCAGCTTCCAGGCCACGGGGGAAGGAGATCCGCCCTCATCCAGCTCAGGCCAATTAACACGAGGAGACGCAGGAGGAGACGCAGGAGGAGGCGCAGACGCTCCGACCTGAAGGAGGATTTAAACCACGGCCGCTCCATTAATCCACCGACTGGAGGTGGAGTAGATTAGAAGCAGTAATTTAACTTTAAAACACGTTTTAATGGAGGTTTATAGATTAATATGCAGCAAAGAGAAGCAGCAGCAGCTGAAATCTGCTGGTTTTAACTGGTTTTACTCATAGAAGCTGATTTATTACAATAATAATAATAATAAGAGTGAAACTTGTATATTAAATGTACTCGTTAGACATATTTTAAACATCTATTTCTTTTAATTTTGATGCTTATAATAAAGAATCCCTGAATTCAGCATCTCAGACTATTTAAATATTACTGCTGATCCAAATAAATGCACATTTAAGACTTAATTTACCTGAATTACTGCAATAAATCAACTTTATCATGATATTCTAATGATATAAATGTACTTTATGTTGGTTCCTTTTATCTAAAAGTCCATTTGCGTGATTTTCTGACACGAAACGTCAAAAAAAGACCAATAAATCGTAAATATTTAATCCAGCTTTAATATAACACTTGATAACATGTTTAAAACACATTTTTTATCCATATAATTATCTATTTTGTGCTATTTTCTTTGCAGAAAATATCATTAGCAACAAAAAACCTATTTATCCCATGTAAAAAAATCTATTTAGTGGATTATTCTACAGTAAATTAAATAGATATAAACATGTCAGGGTTATAAATCCTAATAATCTAAATAAAATGAGTATTTCTAGGAGGGTGAAAGGGGGAAACTTCAATTATTTGCTTAAAACCTTTTGTCTAAGTGTCTATTATCATTTAGATTTTTTATTTTAAGTATAAAATTACATCATAGACTAAAAAAAAATAATAAAAATCAAGTAGTTGAGTAGAGAAGATGTCAAATAAAGGGAGGAAATAACTCGTCTTCATGGTTTTATCACTAGTGAACCTGAGGCCAGTTTCCCTGCAGCTGATTGGCTGAAGCTTCAACGCATCATCAGCAGCTGAGCTGTGATTGGCTGCTGCAATTAACATCATATAAACCATCAGAAGTGGTCGCAGCTGTGAAAATGTTGTCTCTAAATTCAGAAATAAAATGAAAACGTTCGTTTGTGAATCTATTGTCAGAGATTTAAGTCTTCAACAGGAAACGTCTGCTGCTGTAAAATACTTTATAAAACTAAACGTTTTATTAGGTTTGACTGAGACTTGAAGACATAAAGAAAAGAGAATTACACAGTTAGACGTTACAGGAGTGAATCATCTACAGCAGCGACATTTAAGTCCGGGAATTAGTCACAGCCGACATTTGTAGTTAAAGATCAGCAGCAGGAGGAGGATTAAAGGAATAATTCAAACATTTACATTCCTCATTCTGCTGATATCAACTCCAATTAATGAGGAGAATATGACTTATTTATGATTTATTAACACCTGGAAACGTCTCAGGGAATATAAATAGATTGTGTGTGTGTGTGTGTGTGTGTGTGTGTGTGTGTGTGTGTGTGTGTGTGTGTGTGTGTGTGTGTGTGTGTGTGTGTGTGTGTGTGTGTGTGTGTGTGTGTTAGGATCCAGCTGACAGACAGGCAGGTGTGTAGATCTTCACCGTTTCATCCCAGGAACAGTCGACCACCTGCAGGACGAGGAGAAGGAATCGATCAGCAGCTTATTTTACTGATCGATCAGTGATCAATGACAAACTTCATCTTCTCTCAGGATGATTTACAGAAAGATTCTAACACTTTGAGTTGATTCAAACAAATAAAGCAGTTTTGCACATGTTTCTTCCACTTTTGCATCAACTTGAATCCGTTATTTGCTGCATGTTAATGTTACAGCTGCAGATAAAACAGATGTTTTACTGTTTTAGTAGAAAAGTTCAGAGACGCCTCTGAATAAAGTTTTAAAGATTAAAAACTGATTCTTGATAAAATAATCAAATAACGTCTGTTTCTCATGTTCTTCACGTTCTAAACAACCAGCAGCGACACCTCAGCTGTCTCCTCCTCTGTCTTTACTCTGTAATCAGACGGGACGTGTCTATCAGCTGGAACACATGGCAGTGTGTGGACGTGTCTATCAGCTGGAACACATGGCTGTGTGTGGACGTGTCTATCAGCTGGAACACATGGCTGCGTGTGGACGTGTCTATCAGCTGGAACACATGGCTGTGTGTGGACGTGTCTATCAGCTGGAACACATGGCTGTGTGTGGACGTGTCTATCAGCTGGAACACATGGCTGCGTGTGGACGTGTCTATCAGCTGGAACACATGGCAGCGTGTGGACGTGTCTATCAGCTGGAACACATGGCTGCGTGTGGACGTGTCTATCAGCTGGAACACATGGCTGCGTGTGGACGTGTCTATCAGCTGGAACACATGGCAGTGTGTGGACGTGTCTATCAGCTGGAACACATGGCTGCGTGTGGACGTGTCTATCAGCTGGAACACATGGCTGTGTGTGGACGTGTCTATCAGCTGGAACACATGGCTGTGTGTGGACGTGTCTATCAGCTGGAACACATGGCTGTGTGTGGACGTGTCTATCAGCTGGAACACATGGCTGTGTGTGGACGTGTCTATCAGCTGGAACACATGGCTGTGTGTGGACGTGTCTATCAGCTGGAACACAGGTCTGGTTCCTGTGGTTCCTGTGGTTCCTGTGGTTCCTGTGGTTCATGTGGTCTCAGCCATGGTTCAGGTTTTATCTCCTTCAGCAGACGCTCAGAGGAGGAAACAAACACGACATCACCGTTAGAATCCAGACTGGAAAGAATCCTGATTCACACGGTTACAACAAACAGCAAGGAAACTCCTGACGCCTCCTTCTAGCCCCCGTCCTCCTTCTCCCGGTCTCCTTCCTCCTCTCTCCTCCTTCCTGCATCCTACCTCCAACCTCCTGACTCCTACATCCTACCTCCTTCCTCCTGACTCCTACATCCTATCTCCTGACTCCTTCCTCCTATCTCCTTCCTCCTGACTCCTTCCTCCTCTGACCTCCTCCCTGACTCCTCCTCTCCTGCTGGGAGGTGGTAGAGGGTGTTTGGTGCATGAGTAAGCAGCAGATCAGAGGAGCAGTGAGTCAGCCATTGAGAAGAGGAATGTCTTTCTTTAATTAACTTTTACAGCCGCGGTAATGGAAACGAGATCAGGAGCCAAGACTGCAGCAAAATACTGAGGGAGGAGGAGGAGCAGGAGGAGGAGCAGGAGGAGGAGGAGCAGGGGGAGGAGGAGGAGGAGGAGGAGGAGAGGGAGGAGGAGGAGCAGGAGGAGGAGCAGGAGGAGGAGGAGGAGGAGCAGGGGGAGGAGCAGGGGGAGGAGGAGGAGCAGGGGGAGGAGGAGGGAGGAGCAGGGAGGAGGGAGGAGGAGGAAGAGAAGAAGAGGAGGAGGAGGAGGAGGAACACGAGAGGAGGAACATGAGAGGAGGAACATTAAAGGAGGACCAGGGGGAACACCAGGAGAGGAGGAACACCAGGAGGAACACCAGGAGAGGAGGAGGAGCAGGAGGACCACCAGGAGAGGAGGAGGAGCAGGAGGACCACCAGGAGGACCACCAGGAGAGGAGGAGGAGCAGGAGGACCACCAGGAGAGGAGGACCACCAGGAGGACCACCAGGAGAGGAGAAGGAGCAGGAGGACCACCAGGAGAGGAGGAGGAGCAGGAGGACCACCAGGAGAGGAGGAGGAGCAGGAGGACCACCAGGAGAGGAGAAGGAGCAGGAGGACCACCAGGAGAGGAGGAGGAGCAGGAGGACCACCAGGAGAGGAGGAGGAGCAGGAGGACCACCAGGAGAGGAGGAGGAGCAGGAGGACCACCAGGAGCAGGAGGACCACCAGGAGCAGGAGGACCACCAGGAGAGGAGGAGGAGCAGGAGGACCACCAGGAGAGGAGGAGGAGCAGGAGGACCACCAGGAGGACCACCAGGAGGACCACCAGGAGAGTGA
>CM060477.1:1068933-1076433 GCA_030544235.1 Lepturacanthus savala | reverse complement strand
TATTCTGTTTTCTGGCAGCAGGTTTTAATGTAAGAGACAAGTGAAAGTAAAGAAACACACAACAAACAGCAGAGAGTTGGATATAAAGTGGGAAATAAATAATAATATAATTAACTATTTATTATAAATTATTTCTCCATAAAAAACACAGTGAAAATGTAGAAAAGTCATTTCTGTTGATGTTAGAAAGACGTCAGATTCACCTGTGATACTGATACAGGTTCAGATGACGTGTGTGTGTGTGTGTGTGTGTGTGTGTGTGTGTGTGTGTGTGTGTGTGTGTGTGTGTCCCAGTTAAGACAAACAGACCATGTTCTTTTGTATAAATGAGGTTTTCTGTGTCTTTTGTCTCCAGTTTCCATGGTTGGTAATTATTTAGTTTCTATTGTGGAGCAGTGCATTCACCTGTCAGCTGTGTGTGTGTGTGTGTGTGTGTTTGTTTGTGTGTGTGTGTGTGTGTGTGTGTGTGAAACTCATTAAGTCTCAGTGGAAACAGAAAGGACAGATGCGGCTGAAGAATGAGAAAATAAGAGAAGTGTCCAGAAAAGAAGGTGAAGAACGAGTCACAGCTGCTTTAATTTAAACAGGAAATTAAGGTTAAATCCTCCAACACGTTATCTACAGCAAACACACACACACACACACACACACACACACACACACACACACACACACACACACACACACACACACACACACACACACACACACACACACACACACACACACACACACACACACACACACACACACACACACACACTCAGCTCTACTGACTTTTACCAGTTTATTTATTATCTATCAGCTGATTTAATCATCAGTCGGATTCTTCTCTGACTGAGGAACAGGTTGAATTAGGGTTAGAGAATCATCTCAGTCCATTGGAGTCAGATTAGAGACTAAAATACACTTTAAAATGTATTAAATAAGACATAAATATGAGATAAAAACTCACAACTATGAGATTAAAGGATAAAAATATAAGATAATAACTCAAAATAGTTAGACAAGACAAAAATATGAGATAAAAGGAAACGACAGAAGAGATAAAAATAAAAAATAACGAGATAAAAACTCAAAATCAATAGATAAAAAGACATAAATATGAGATAAAAACTGAAAACTATGAGATAAAAAGATGAAAATTTGAGATAAAAAGTTAAAGAACTTCATTGTTGTTCTTGAAACAAGATGAAGAAGTTTAATCTGTGATGATTCTAGATCATTCTACTCCAGACTGAACGGATCGAAGCTAAAATAAGAAGATTTAACTTTTTACAGCGTTTTCTGGTTAATTTCAGCTCAGACTAAACAAACAAAGGATTAATACATGAGACGAGAGAGTGTTTGATCAGATGTGTTTGGATATGAGTGTGTGTGCTGTTCTTTGTGTCTGAACACACACACACTCACACAGCGTGTGTGTGTGTGTGTGTGTGTGTGTGTGTGTGTGTGTGTGAGTTTACTCAGAGGAACAGGTGGATGATGTGACTCAGATTCAGGATTTACAGCCTCTATGATGTCGATTTATAATAAAATAAACGTATAAAACAAGAATTCAACTATTAAAATAAGCAGAAACTACTTGGTTTGTTATAAACATCATTAATGTTATACTTAGATTTATTAATAATTAAAATTATTAACGTTAATATAATAACTACAAACACACATATAGGAGAAAAGTAGAAATACCATAAAGTAAAAACACTATTTCAATGAGAAATCAATAAAAAGCTGAACTTTTAAAATATTTAATTATCCTGAATCATAGCTGTGCTAATAACACGTTAATAACACGCTAATAACACGCGAATAACATGTGGAACAGACCAAACTGTCCAGTGAGTTCAGAGTATTTTAGTTTGTGCAGATCTATCACTTTACTGCAGTTATAGAGGCAGGTCACAGCCGGAGCTGGACCTTCCCAATATGGCCACCGCTGAGGGACGCCGGCGTGTAGCCGCATCCTGGTTTAGGACGAAAACAACAAGAACAACAAGAACTGGGAGAAAATAAAAGATTTCTATGAGTAACGAAACGATCGTTCTGTTAATGAGGTGATTAGAGCAGGATCAATACACACACACACACACACACACACACACACACACACACACACACACACACACACACACACACACACACACACACACACACACACACACACACACACACACACACACACACACACACACACCTGTGTTAGTAAATGAACCGTAGTGAGTCTGATCCTTTAATGAACCTCTGACTAACGAGGGAATCGGAGGTCAGAGGTTAAAGGTCACAGCTTTTGGATTCAGCAAAACAGTGTGTTTGTGTGCATTTGTGTGTTTTTGAGTGTGTGTGTGTGTGTGTGTGTGTGTGTGTGTGTGTGTGTGGTAATGAAATGTGTACTCAGCATAGAGTATTGGAGCCAATGAAAGAACGGATCAATAAAACAGAAGGTTCATATTTCAGAATTCCTGCTTCTCTCTCTCTACTGTCTTTACTGTGCTCGCTCGACCAACTCTCTCAAGAGAGTTAGAGAGAGAGAGAGTTGGTAGAGCGAGCATAGTAAAGACAGTAGAGAGAGAATCAGCAGCAGATTCTTGGAGGATCAGTGATGTTGCTTGAAATGACAGATTTTATTATTAACTCCACCTCTGCAGCTTAATAAAGAACCATCTCTCTCTCTCTCTCTCTCCTGTCTCTACTGTACTCGTTCGACCACATCTCTCTCTCTCTGTCACACACCAGTTATCTTTATCACCATCATTCCAGCATCTTAAAGGTGACGTCCGCTGGAATGAAGCAGTGAAACTGCAGCTTCAGCTGCTTCTCTCCTTCACCCTGACACTAAAGTCACTTTCTAAACCTCTCAGTAGTTTCTGAATCAGACAGAAAACGTGTGATTCACCCATCGACTGAGTCCTGTTCACTAAAAACACAGAGAAACAAAGAGAAGCAGCTTTGGTTTGTCCCTTCTGGGCTCCTGTAGAAACACAGAGTTCATTCTGTCAAACAGCATCAGATCCTCGATGAAGTCAAACTACAACTCTGCTGGAAATAAACCTAATGTTCAGTTTACATGAAAAAGACTGAAAATATGGTTTAAAACATACAGTTAGTTTGAAGATGTTTCAACTCTCACCTACAAGGATTCTTCAGTTCTGAAATATAAATAATAATAATAATAATACATTAGTTTTATATAACTCTTTTCTAGGTGCTCATTTTACAAAGAAAAACACAAGATAAAGACGACCTGCACGACTGAAAACCTCCAGACATGTTTTAAACATTTTAACATGTGCAATACATGTGCAATAATCTACTACAATGTGCAATACATGTGCAATAATCTACTACAATGTGCAATACATGTGCAATAATCTACTACAATGTGCAATTCATGCAATCTCCCCCACTGTGCTATTCATGTGCAATAATCTACTACATTGTGCGATATATGTGCAATAATCTAATATACTGTGCAATACATGTGCAATAATCGACCCCACTATGCAATACATGTGCAATAATCTAATATACTATGCAATACATGTGCAATAATCTACTACACTGTGCAATACATGTGCAATAATCTAATATACTATGCAATACATGTGCAATAATCTACCCCACTATGCAATACATGTGCAATAATCTAATATACTATGCAATACATGTGCAATAATCTACCCCACTATGCAATACATGTGCAATAATCTAATATACTATGCAATACATGTGCAATAATCTACCCCACTATGCAATGCATGTGCAATAATCTAATATACTATGCAATACATGTGCAATAATCTACTACACTGTGCAATACATGTGCAATAATCTACTACACTATGCAATACATGTGCAATAATCTACTACACTGTGCAATACATGTGCAATAATCTAATATACTATGCAACAAATGTGCAATAATCTACCCCACTGTGCTATTCATGTGCAATCATCTACTACACTGTGACATACATGTGCAATAATCTACTACACTGTGTTATATATGTGCAATAATCTAATATACTATGCAACACATGTGCAATAATCTACCCCACTGTGCTATTCATGTGCAATGATCTACTACAGTGTCTTCATTGAAGCTGCAGACCTCCATCACGGAGCCTCTTTAAATAACGGACTCATCTCTGCGTCCTCTGCTTCCTGAGGTGAGGTGTCGCTGCTGATCATTAATCAGACACAGAGTGTGAAGTCAGCAGGAAACAGCTGCTCCTCGTCCTCAGGTTCAAACCCCTGAAGTGAAGCTAAAAGCTCCAACACCACGATCTGCAGCTCACGCTGGTCTGGATGTGACACATTCACCGTTTAACGTTCCTTTAACCTCACACCGTGGAGGAAACGCTGCCGTGAGCTGAACAATCAATCTGGTTTTTAAATTACATAATGCATTTATTCAGCATTAATGTCTGTGTTACCTCCCATGATGCAGTGGGGGGAGGAGAATATGTAAATTGTGAACGAAACTCACATTTGAGTGGTTTAATTCTCTTCCTGACCACATTAAAAAACATTCAAAGAAATAAATAATAATTAATGAACTTAACGAGTTGTGACGTCACAAAGGAAACAGAGACTTTTCCAGAGATTTTCAGGTTTTTGACGGATAAAAAGTCCATGAATTAAATTGACGTCTATGGGAAAAATCATTTTTGGGTTCGCACTTTCTGCTGCAGTACCAGGACTGACCACTAGGGGGAAATCGGACCCAGGTTTTATAATACATCCCCGGTTTGAAAGTGACCCGGCAGTGGAAGCCAGGGGCATTCTGGGAAATAGACAAGTTTCCCTTAAAATAAAACGTAGTGAAGTGATGAAAAATTCATCCTGAATCCTGGAACAGTTTGTGTTTAGCTCGCGGCTAACGGAAGGTGACCTGGAAGGACAGCCGGGACCACGAGAGGACGCCGGAGTCAGGACCATGGTACGGGGGTTGGCCCAGAACCAGAACCTGGAAACCTGGACCGAGTCCAGCAGACAAAAGTCTTTCTACGAACATAAATGTGCACAAACAGCAGGTGTGAAGCTTGGATGTGGAGCAGGTTATTGATTAACTACAGAGAATATTCCAGGCTGCTGCGTTGGAACAATGTCCACGTCCCTTCAAAATAAAACGACAGGATTCTACAAAACCAGCAGCTATAAACACGAACAGCAGAACTGATGGTTCCCCCTTATACAACACAAAAAATACTAATTCTCTGTCATATTACTCAATAACTTTTAGTAATGAATATACTCACTTTACCTGGTAACTAGTTACTTTTATAATGAGTAATTCAGTTACTGATTTACTTTTTGGGAGAAATAACAAGTAACTAGAACAAATTTCTGAAGTCTCTAAACCAGAGGAGTTAAACTCAGTTAGTTCCCGTGGCTACATCAGTGTTCTGGTTTCACTCATTTATAAAGATCATATTAATGTTTCTACTTATTATTATATGAGATCATTTCCTCTACACTCAAACATAATTCTAACTAATAATTATAGTAATAATCAGTAGTTGTAGGAGACATTTTACTAGTTTGTTTTAAATAGAATTAACAACATAAACCAGAGGAGTTAAACTCAGTTTGTTCCCGGGTCACATCAGTGTTCTGGTTTCACTCTGAGACAATTATAAAGATCATATCTATGAATCTATGTACACACCAGTCTGTGAAGCTCTGGAGGGACCACAGGAAATGAGCTGGAGACCAGATCTGGGCCCCGGGCCTCGGGTTGGACACAGATGATTTATATAGTTCAGTTTAACCTGGTCATTCAGGAGTTTTTAGGAAACTTTGAGGGTCAGATACAGCAAAACTGAATAAAACAGCAAGTTTCATTTGACCAACTTCATTTAATGTGGTGACGATTCAAATAAAAATCATAGAAGGAGCAAAAACAACGAGACTAAAGTTGGCAGCACTTTATTATATTATTAGAATATTGTTTGACATTTACAGTTTAAAGGTTAAAGGTCAAATAGCCCCAAATTAAACAGGACACTTCCTCAGGTCCCCTGTTTTAGAACCTAACCTCCGTGAAATAATCAGGAAATGATCTTTTATTTCACTTACTCACCAGTTTTATTCTCACTACCACCACTCTCTCTGGTTTTATTCTTTTTATTTAATCAGGTTGGAAAGAAGACAGCAGAGCTGAAACTCACCTGGAGTTTTACTCTTCACCTTTTTTTTTAGGTAAATAAAATCACATTGGCCCAGATTTGGCCCCCGGGCCTTGGGTTTGACCACATATGCTCTAGATGAAGATTAAATCTTTATAAATAAGTGAATAGAGTTCAGATGTTTGCTCCACCTGCAGATAAAGGCTTTCATTGGAAATTAATGGGAGTCAATGGGGGATATTTTAATTAAGTAGAGGTCATTGTTTGACCTCAGATGGTGATAAAATAAAATAAAATCCCTTCAGACACTTTTTATTTAAATAATTCCATGTTGTTTTGAAAGTGGTTCATCACAGAAACTGACCTGTAAAAGGTGAATTCATTCATTTAATTGATTAAATCATAACTACATCGTTTTTCTGCATCTGATCACAGAATAAAAGCCTCAACATCATCTTTAAAACCAATGAATCTAACATCAGGGATGTTTCCTGTTGATTTGTATTTGTCTTTATTTATTAAAGGTGAAAGCAGCAGCAGGAATCTTACCTGACGCTGAAGTCGTAGGAGCAGGAAGCTAAAACCACCCGACTGAACGGAGAAAACTGCAGAAGAAGAAAATAAAACCACATAAACTCAAAGTTATTTACAGTTGTTTGGTTTTTATTTCTGTTTGTGATGTATGTGAAGAGGCTGCTGTAAAACTGAAATATCTGTTTGGGAAGAACTTTATTTATTTATCTAAAAAAGAAAAAAGCCTCACTGTTCAGTCCATAAAGTAGAAGTTATCCTTTCAAAATAAAAGCTACATGTTGTAGCTTCAGCTGTTAAAGCTGTGTCATTACTTTAATTTAGATTTATGTGTCAAACTATCTCCAAAATCATAAATTTAATAAAAAATTGCGTGTTTGAGTGTGAGTGTGAGGGAAGGCAGCCTGTATTGCTGCTGCAGCAACAATAAAAGCTGCTTTTATTTCATAAAACACCAGAAATTAAATGTTAAACTGAGAAAATGGTAAAAAAGAAGGAAAAATAAAGGCTCCGTTTAAAAAAGAAGCTGACAGCGTCTGTCTGGATGCTGATCATCAAACCAGCTCCTTTCTGCTGCAGCAAGTTAACACCAGCTGACAGATTCACACACACACACACACACACACACACACACACACACACACACACACACACACACACACACACACACACACACACACACACACACACACACACACACACACACACACACACACACACACACACACACACACACACACTTGATCGATTGGTGACACCTGTCCTGAAAAACACAAAATTGTGCAAGAAGACAGCAGCTTCCTGATTGGGTGAAACTCAGGTTTGTGTTTTTGTG
>CM060477.1:1053933-1061433 GCA_030544235.1 Lepturacanthus savala | reverse complement strand
TGTTTCCTTGTTAATTTATGATCAATAACAACAATCAGCAGCTTTTTTCTGTTGATTAAAACAAGACAAATTCATTTCTCCACTGATTTAACGACTGAATTTAAAGTCGACGCCACAATAAAACACAAAAGTGAGAATAAATGATATAAAAAGCCTCATGATTTGATTTATACTGATAGATTTAGACTCAATCTGTTGTTGTCTTGCAGCTTTTCAGCATTTTCTGCTGTTTTTTTTTATTTAAAACACAGATTCATTCCTGGATTATAACTATAATATAATATATTATAACTCCAGCTGTGATTGGCCGATAGCCGCGTCACGGCCATGAGAGCAGGGCCGTGATTGGCTGAGAGGATATTTAATAATCCTAATAATAATAAAACGTTTCTGCTGCAGCTGCACATACATGACCAGAAATAGCAGGTGACACGAAGACGCCCACACACACACACACACACACACACACACACACACACACACACACACACACACACACACACACACTTAAATTAAACCATGAATCGCTCTTTAATGGTTTAATTTCTCAGCTTTTCAGCCGGAGGCGTCGCTGGGAGGACGACGATAATCGAATAAAAGAGAAATCTCATTTGCGTCGCAGCGTCTCAACGTGTCACGGAAAGGTCAAAGGTGACAGGATCGCACTCACTTATTAACTCTTAATTTATGCGAAGGATCATTTGCATAAATGGAGGAGAACACACAAGGAATGCTTCACCCTGACTCCTGAAGTCAGGAGAGTTTGAGGTGTTTGTCTGAACGTTCCGGCTGCAGAGACGTGGTGAGTTTGTTAAACAGCGTTGGTGTCACACCTGCTTTTATTGATTACAATCGCTCTCCGGTCGACGACTTCTCGTCCCTCAGCTCATTAATTCTCTAACTGTTTTTGTCGTATCTCATCAGAATCCAGTTTTAGAAGCAGCAGCAGTTTAATGGACACTCAGGGTTTTAAAGCCCCGGCAGATAAAATGGAGTTTTTTCCTTTTCCTCCAGCAAAATCACCTGAATAAAATATGAAATTAGACTGAAAACTGCAGAAATTTGACTATTTTCATAATCGATTAACGGATTTGAGTCACTTTTAAGAAGAAAATGTCCAAATTCTCTGTTTTCAGCTTCTTAAATCTGATTATTTCTGACTTTTAGTCAGTTTTTTTGTGTTTCTCCATCTATTAAACAGTGAATCTGACATTTATCTGTTAAAATCAGATGAATTCAGTATAAATCACAGAAAATAAGGTGATTGATTTACTATGATTTACACACACACACACACACACACACACACACACCTGCTATCAATTATTTAACCAGACACTACCAGGCATCATGGAGCAAACAAACAATGTGTGTGTGTGTGTGTGTGTGTGTGTGTGTGTGTATCCTGATCATCCCTTTAGTTTCTGACTAAACAATAAAACAGTTTGAGCTCATGAATTCAATCAGAGTCAAACCTGAAGCTGATCTAACAACAGAGAATCAGCTGTTTATCATCAGATCAGATTTAACCTGCAGGTCAAACAACCTGCTTTTATTTTATTTTATGAGTAAATGATCTGCAGCAAACTCTGGACGTATTCACTGTCTTTACACAGCTGCAGCTACCAGTTATTAACTATGATGATTCATGTCAAATATATGAAATAAACAGATGTTTGGTGGATTCTGCAGCTTCAGCCTCTCGTTGTGTTTCTATGTGAATATGAATCAGATTTAAATGTCACAGCAGCAGCTTAACATCTCCACGCTCGTTAACTCCCATCACACCAGCTAATTAACACAAAGTCATTAACGAGCGTTTGGGAAAAGGAAAAAGATCTGAGAGATGAGGCTCCGCCCCCTATTTATAGATAACCATAACCCTTTATAGATAACCTCCTCCTGATGATGTTATATAGTTATTATTTATAGATAACCTCCTCCTGATGATGTTATATAGTTATTATTTATAGATAACCTCCTCCTGATGATGTTATATAGTTATTATTTATAGATAACCTCCTCCTGATGATGTTATATAGTTATTATTTATAGATAACCTCCTCCTGATGTTATATAGTTATTATTTATAGATAACCTCCTGATGATGTTATATAGTTATTATTTATAGATAACCTCCTCCTGATGTTATATAGTTATTATTTATAGATAACCTCCTCCTGATGTTATATAGTTATTATTTATAGATAACCTCCTCCTGATGTTATATAGTTATTATTTATAGATAACCTCCTCCTGATGTTATATAGTTATTATTTATAGATAACCTCCTCCTGATGATGTTATATAGTTATTATTTATAGATAACCTCCTCCTGATGATGTTATATAGTTATTATTTATAGATAACCTCCTCCTGATGTTATATAGTTATTATTTATAGATAACCTCCTCCTGATGATGTTATATAATTATTATTTATAGATAACCTCCTCCTGATGATGTTATATAGTTATTATTTATAGATAACCTCCTCCTGATGTTATATAGTTATTATTTATAGATAACCTCCTCCTGATGATATATAGTTATTATTTATAGATAACCTCCTCCTGATGTTATATAGTTATTATTTATAGATAACCTCCTCCTGATGATGTTATATAGTTATTATTTATAGATAACCTCCTCCTGATGATATATAGTTATTATTTATAGATAACCTCCTCCTGATGATGTTATATAGTTATTATTTATAGATAACCTCCTGATGATGTTATATAGTTATTATTTATAGATAACCTCCTCCTGATGTTATATAGTTATTATTTATAGATAACCTCCTCCTGATGTTATATAGTTATTATTTATAGATAACCTCCTCCTGATGATGTTATATAGTTATTATTTATAGATAACCTCCTCCTGATGTTATATAGTTATTATTTATAGATAACCTCCTCCTGATGTTATATAGTTATTATTTATAGATAACCTCCTCCTGATGATGTTATATAGTTATTATTTATAGATAACCTCCTCCTGATGATGTTATATAGTTATTATTTATTTATAGTTATATTATTTATTTATATTTTTCCTGTGTGTCAAGAAAAAGCCAAATATTATCTAGAAAACATCATATATTGTGTCTAGAAAACACCAAATATTGTGTCTAGAAAACATCAAATATTGTGTCTAGAAAACACCAAGTATTGTGTCTAGAAAACATCATATATTGTGTCTAGAAAACATCATATATTGTGTCTAGAAAACATCAAATATTGTGTCTAGAAAACATCAAATATTGTGTCTAGAAAACACCAAGTATTGTGTCTAGAAAACATCAAATATTGTCTAGAAAAAGCCAAATATCATGTCTAGAAAACACCAAATATATCTAGAAAACACCAAATATATCTAGAAAACACCAAATATATCTAGAAAACACCAAATATCTATAGAAAACACCAAATATATCTAGAAAACACCATGTATTCTGTGTATGAACACCACATATTGAGTCTAGAAAACACCAAATATATCTAGAAAACACCAAATATATCTAGAAAACACCATGTATTCTGTGTATGAACACCACATATTGAGTCTAGAAAACACCAAATATATCTAGAAAACACCAAATATATCTAGAAAACACCAAATATATCTAGAAACACCAAAGTCTCCACCAGAACAGAGTTTTCTCTGTGGAAATAGAACCCTGAATGAAAAGCAGCATTAAACTCTGACTCTGTCGTTTTCTGTCGTATTTTAATCTTTTTAATTCTATTGATGTTTAGTCTCGTTTCTGTTTTATGTTAAAGCAGCTTTTTGCTCTTTAATTCATTTAAATCCTTAAAGCTGTGAATGAATCGATAACTACAGCAACACCGCCACCATGTGGTGACACACAGTCACTGCAGAGTCAAACTGTTTAATGGATGAAGATCCTGGAACTTCCTGTATTTATTTATATTCAGCTGCAGATTTATTGAATTTATTAACATGTGTGTTTGTGAAATTTAGATTAAATTCATATAAAACATTACAAACTAAAGCATTTATCATTTACCAGCAGAAATTTATTATAGAATCATGTTTACAGCTTCTTATGCAATTTTTATTTTTTTCCATTTTTCATATTTTTTTTCTTTGTTTAAATATTTATTTTTAATTATTTTTTCTTTTAAGTAAATTTCTTAATTACCTTCACATTTTTTTAAATATACATATTTAATTTTTTTTTTATTTTAAAATATTTTTTAAATAATTTTACTGTTTTCATCATTATTTTAATAACATTTTTATGTCTAAATTATGTCATTCTTGTATATAAATAATTTATAATTTTTACGTTTTTTTCTTTGTTTATAACTATAAATATTTATCGTATAAATAGTGAAATTTATTCTAAATTCTGACCTGAGGCTGAAGCAAAGCATCCTGGGATGTGAGGCGACCAGATGGTGCTGTAGATGACCCCTTCATGACCTCTCAGGGTGCTCAGTGATTGGCCGAGAGCAGGATCCCACTAAAATGATTACAAGGAGCAAACGACAGGAAATATTTAATTTAGGTGATTTAAACTTTATTTAATGGAACTTTACTGTAAATAAAGATCAAGTTACCAGATTCTGTTTCTAAGGGTTTAGTTATCAGACTGATTTATTGATTTCTGACAATAACTTCTAATCAATATGTCTATCAAACATATATGTCAGTGATTTATAACGAGAGAAATAAAATAAAATAAAATAAAATAAAACTGACCACTTTCACTGTTTGGTCCCATGAACCAGAGACGATGAGGTTCTCTCCTCTGGTTTGACTCCAGTCCACAGAGTAAACCTACACACACACACACACACACACACACACACACACACACACACACACACACACACACACACACACACACACACACACACACACACACACACACACACGCACGCACGCACGCACACACACACACACGCGCACACACACGCGCGCACACACACACACACACACACACACACACACACACACACACACACACACACACACACACACACACACACACACACACACACACACACACACACACCAGTGAAAATAATGATTTTTATTATTTTTATCAGAGGGAGAAGAGAATTTATTCAATGAGTTTAATTTCAAAATAAGAGCATCATGCTGGGGATTTACTATATCAATGTGTGTGTGTGTGTCACCTCTTGTGTGTGTGTGTCACCTCTTGTGTGTGTGTGTGTGTCACCTCTTGTGTGTGTTCCTTGGCGACCCTCAGCGGAGCGCTGTGATTGGTCGAGTCCCACAGCTGCAGGCTGCCGTCTCCTCCTCCTCCGACCAGGACGTGTTCGTTAGCTTCACTCCACGCTACGTCAAACAGCCCGTCACCCCACTCCCAGCTGACACACACACACACACACACACACACACACACACACACACACACACACACACACACACACACACACACACACACACACACACACACACAGTTTTAATAGTTTTACTCACTAAGTCCTAAAAAGTAATTAAAGGATCCTGCTGATGATCAGAATCCACTGAACTTTAAAATAACTACAAAATAAGAGAAAAAATAAGAAATAAGAGAAAAGAGGAGAAACTTCTTAAAGTCTGCAGAAAATAAAATAAAATAACAAAGAAAGACGTCTGATAGAAAATGAACGAAAGAAAAAAAGACATTTCACCTCCTGATGAGAGAAATCCCTGTTTCTGTCTCATCCAGGATGAGGAGACTTCCACAACCTGAAGGTAAAATCAATCATTATATCAGGATCAATACAAGCAACTAATAAGAAGGAAACATTCAGGAGAACAAGGATTCTAAATGAATCTTTTCAGTTATTGGTTTGATGTGAAATGTCCTGACTGAATAAACTTCATTCATTCTTAGTGTTCATGTGTGTATTTACATGTCATTATAATCCCTGTCCAGTTTATACCGACCTGCTATCCCATAATACTGCGAGGCAGCACAGGCCACTCTGTTGGGGATGAATGGCGACGTCTCCACGGCGTAACCATGACGACCAGGACTCCGGAACACCTTCACCATCATCAGCACCTGCAGCAGGTTGAACCTGAACAACCAGAAAACATGGATATGATGTGTTGACTTCATCCAATCAGCTGTCAGGGACTCAGGTCATGGACGAGTTTAATAAACTGCATTTAAAAGGTTTTAATTCTATGATTCCAGCGTCTGAAACTATAATATTTCTGTTTGGTTGACAGAAAAGTAACTCAACTAAAAAGCATTAACAGCAAAATGTGCCTGAAGTATCAAAGTAAATGTATTTATTACACAGACGGTGTTATATTATTATAGTATATTATACTACTAATCACTAAATACATATGAGAGTATTTTAATGTTTTATTTTATCAATGCGGAGAAACTTTGTGCAGATTAATAGTAAAAGTCCTGCAGCTTTATATTTGGCAGCTTTCACACAAATTGCACATTTAAGAAAGAACAAGAAACATATAATTTAATAGAATATAGATAATACAAGTTGATTAAGTTGTGTTAAATATTCAAATCTGAATGGGAAAGTAACTAAAGCTTCGTATAAATGTAGAACAGTAGATGGATAAAGTATAAGTTACAGACTGAAGAGAGTTGAAGTGTTTAAAGTTACTCACAGATGGAAAAAACCGCGTTAAAACGCGTTAAAACGACTAAAACCGCCTCATTGATCCAGAATCAGCTCCTCACGCTGCTGCTACTTCCGTGTTGTGATCAGCTGACCCCGCAACCCGGAAGAAGGCTACGTCACTACGTCATTCCGTCACTAGAGGGCGCTGTTTCCACAACAGACGCGTGGTTATCGAGTATTAGATTTAGTTTATTTAATAATTTAGTTTATTTAATTAATAGACATTTACTTCATTCAATTAATTATTTTATTTAAATAATAAATATTCAATTTATTTACTTTATTTAACCGTTTTGATTATTAAATAATATAAATATGGTTTAAATTGATTTTATAAATGAATAAAGATTTAATTCATTTATATAAATATATTAAGTCTATTTAGTTTATTTATTTAATTTTTTCTTCAGTTTATTTAGTTACTTAATTTATTTTAATAAATATACATTTAATTTATTTAGTTACTGTTTTCTCTAGTCCATTTTCTTTGTTTGTTTAAATAAATAAATATTTAATTTATTTACTTTATTTAACTGTTTTTCTTATTATATAATAGAAATATGGTTCAAAATGATTTTATAAACGAATAAAGATTTAGTTTATTTATATAAATAGAGTTAATCTATATAGTTTTTTCTTCAGTGTCTTTAGTTATTTAGTTAATTAAAATGAAAATTTTATTACTTAAATTTATTTACTTACTTTTTTCTTTAGTCCATTTAGTTTATTTTTATTTGGCTTTCTTTGTATAAATAATAAAATATTTAGTTTATTTAATGTGTCACTAATTCACATCTTATAAAAATCCTAACTTCATCCTATTATAATGAAATTAAATGATAATAACAGCAACA
>CM060477.1:983933-1048933 GCA_030544235.1 Lepturacanthus savala | reverse complement strand
CGTGTTTGTGTTGAGACGTGTGTGAATTTCCAGACTGGGTGTTACCAGACACACACACCAGATTAGAACCCTGCAACACCTCACAGTGTGTGTGTGTGTGTGTGTGTGTGTGTGTGTGTGTGTGTGTGTGTGTGTGTGTGAACAGGCTCTAGACTCAGGGTGTGATGGGGTCAGGTTGAGGTGTTGCTGATGACAGGTATGTTCATGGATCACACACACACACACACACACACACACACACACACACACACACACACACACACAGACAGGTTCTCTCCATTGTTAAGTGTGTGTTGACGTGTTTTCTGATTACAGACTCAGACCACTCAACCACTTCTTCAGTGCTGGGAATTCTCCTCCTCCTCCTCCTCCTCCTCCTTCTTCTTCTTCTTCTTCTTCTTCTTCTTCTTCTTCTTTGTCTCCTTCTCCTCCTCCTCCTTCTCCTCCTCCTTCTCCTCCTTCTTCTTCTTCTTCTTCTTCTTCTCCTTCTCCTCCTTCTCCTCCTTCTTCTTCTTCTTCTTCTTCTTCTCCTTCTACTCCGTCTTTTCCTTCTCCTCCTCCTCCTCCTTCTTGTCCTCCTCCTTCTTCTCCTCCTCCTCCTTCTTCTTCTCCTTCTTCTTCATCATACAGACATGTGATAACGCTTCATCTCCAGTCTGGAACAGCAGCTGATGACAGTTTATAGAGGAGGTCAAAGGTCAGAGATCAAAGGTCAAGTGAAGCAGTGACTCTCCACTGATGGTGATAACCTGTAGTTTCTGTTTCTTTATGTGTTTATTTATTAACGACTTCATCTCTCTGCAGAAACACACACACACACTATAACACACACACACACACACACACACACTATAACACACACAATAACACACACACACACACACACACACACACGCTGACAGGAAGGAAGTGGAGTGTTGAGCACCTGCAGGTTGATGTAGTGAGAATCTCCCTGAGGACGTGATGACTGTTTCCTCCATCAACAATAGACGGTCACACACACACACACACACACACACACACACACACACACACACACACACACACACACACACACACACACACACACACACACACACACACACACGCACACATTGATATAGTCTGAGGGAGTAAATAAACACACATAGTAACACACACACATCAGCATGCTCTTATTTTGAAATTAAACCCTTTGAATAAATTCTCTCTTGTTGCCTCTGATAAAATAATTCATCTGTTTCTTTCAGGATCAATCAATTGATTATTGATTAGACACCAAACTGCTGCTGGTTGATACTTATACTCAGAGCTGTTTCTACTGAATCAATGACTCATTGATTGATTATCAGGATAATTAATCATAATTAATTTAATAGTTGGCAACGAACAGAATTGGATTCTTTATTCTTCATCTCATTTACAGTGAATCTGATTATTAATGTGTTTCTGAGTCTGTGAAGAGTTAATGTGAGACTGGAACGTTCAGTGTAGCAGATAAAACACCCAAAAAGTATGTGTGTGTGTGTGTGTGTGTGTGTGTGTGTGTGTGTGTGTGTGTGTGTGTGTGTGTGTGTGTGTGTGTGTGTGTGTGTGTGTGTGTGTGTGTGTGTGTGGGAACAGAGGCTGAGTGGTGTGAGGTCCGTGAGGCGTCGGGTGGCGAGCAGCGTCTAACTGAGAATAATACACCACTTCCTACTATTCTTTCTCCCCAAACACACACACACACACACACACACACACACACACACACACACACACACACACACACACACACACACACACACACACACACACAGCTTCTAGTCGTGTTCTCTTGTTCCCGAAAGGATTTCCGACTTGCGGCCGGCGTTCTGTGAGATATGAGCCTACACACACACACACACACACACACACACACACACACACACACACACACACAGGTTCCTCCTGGACTCGTGTTTCCTGTATACGATGACCCCTCTTGTCCTCCGTGACCTCTGACACTAATAAATGTCTGATAGCTTCAACACGAGCCGACGTTTAGTTTTAGTCTTGTGTTAAATGTTAGTTTTAATTATATTTAATCAACTTATAGTTTTAATCACTAGTTTTTCTTTATTCTCCTCATTTAGTGCCGACAGCTCTGATGGATGCTACACACACACACACACACACACACACACACACACACACACACACACACACACACACACACACCCTGTTAATTATTCAGTTCATCACTGAGTTAAACATCTTTTTACTAGAATTCACATTAATTTTTGACTGAAATTCTACACAGATAAATCTGGAGGATCAGTGACTTCATGTGCTTCAGACACATGAAGGAATGTGGAGAACGATGTTGAATCTGATCCAGAATAAAACGTCTGCAGCTCCTGAACCGACAGAGAATGAAAAGTGTGAGAAACAAAAGTCAGAAACAGACGCTGAACGTTCCGGTTTGAGGTTTTAATCAGAGCAGACGACGATAATCTGAGATAAAGAGTGTCTGAAATCATCTGGAGCCAATGAGAGGCTGCTGACATCTGAAGGTATCAGCTGGGAGTGTGTGTGTGTGTGTGTGTGTGTGTGTGTGTGTGTGTGTGTGTGGCCTCTCACACGATGATTGGGTTTCAGGGATTTGTGGGAACGTCTGACACACACAAACTGAACCATGTCCCAGTCGAGTTTTACTGCAGGACGTCAGGTTTTACAGTTTTACTGCTGGAATATATAAATAATATATAAATAATATATAAATAATATATAAATAATATATAAATAATATATAAATAATATATAAATAATATATAAATAATATAAAGTGTTGGATGTTTCAACCTGTTGATGTTGGGTTCAGGTTCTAATGTGTGTGTATAATAAAATTAACCTTTTAATAACAGGTGCAACAATCGCTTTTTATCAGGTTGTTTCTTAATTTTTAAAATATTATTTAAAAAGGCATCTTAGGTCAAAATGGGTTCAATAAAAAATATAATTTTTATTTAATTTTTGTATTTATTTTATTTTAATTTTGCTTTTTATTTCCTGCTTATATTTATTTTATTTTTATTCATTTAAACCTGTCCGCCGCGTTGCCGTCCAGGTGTCCCCCGGTTGTCATGGTAACTAACGATTAATTATAATTATATTATTTACCGCTTTTTAGTAATATTGAGCCAAAATTAATTGCTATGCAACAGAGGGTTTAATTAATTAATCCTAATCAATTCTTCAATGTTCATGACGCTATTTAAAAGTATCAATAAAGTTTTTTGGAAAAAAAGTTAAAGTTAAATAAAACAACAGAAGAAACTCATGTTTCCCTGCAGCCGTGAAACCTGTTGCTTTATATAAGGACTATTTCTGACTGACACACACACACACACACACACACACACACACACACACACACACACACACACACAGGAACCGCCCACACACACACACACACACACACACTTAAACTCATATTTG
The DNA here is from genome assembly GCA_030544235.1 of Lepturacanthus savala. Lineage (NCBI taxonomy): Eukaryota > Metazoa > Chordata > Actinopteri > Scombriformes > Trichiuridae > Lepturacanthus > Lepturacanthus savala. The sequence continues at coordinate 1,045,495 of CM060477.1, read as the reverse complement.
AAGCTTTTTACAGTCTCTGCAGGGCTGGACGTTCTCTCCTGATAATAAAGCCTGTCTGGTTCAGACTGTGTGTGTGTGTGTGTGTGTGTGTGTGTGTGTGTGTGTGTGTGTGTGTGTGTGTGTGTGTGACTCCCAGGCTCCGTGGGAAAGCTGCAGCAGCAACAGCAGCAGGAGGAGGAGGAGGGGGCGGAGCCTCTTCCTCGTGGCTCCGCCCACCTGCTCGGCTCTGACTCTGTGCTGCTGCAGCTGGAGGAAACAGAAACATCTGGATCCGAGGACGTGATCGTTCAGATCGAACATCTGCAGCAGGTTCAGAGTCTGATGCTGCAGAAACTTCCTGAACTGTTGCTGCAGGATTTAAACGACAGAATCTGGAATAAAGAGTTTGACATGTTGAGTCCTGAGAGGTTCTGATGAACGTTCTGGACCAGCTGAGCAGAGATTGGTGGTGTTACCTCCTGCAGGGTCTCATGTGTCTCTACTGGTCCTGAGTCCTCGTCTGGTCTACGTCTGGTCTACGTCTGGTCTACGTCTGGTCCAGGTCTCGGGTCCTGGTCTGGTTCCTCTGGGACTCGTCCCCCCTCGTCCTGCAGCATGAAGCGTCCCAGTGAGGACAGCAGCTCAGTGGACAGCGACATGGACGACAACATCGATGTGGGCAGCGAGACGCAGGATTACCCAGGGTCAGTGAAAAGAGTTTAACTTAAAGTCAGGTTAACTGGAGTTTAACTTCAGGTTAAAGTCAGGTTAACTGGAGGTTAACTTCAGGTTAAAGTCAGGTTAACTGGAGTTTAACTTCAGGTTAAAGTCAGGTTAACTGGAGTTTAACTTCAGATTAAAGTCAGGTTAACTGGAGTTTAACTTCAGGTTAAAGTCAGGTTAACTGGAGTTTAACTTCAGGTTAAAGTCAGGTTAACTGGAGTTTAATTCAGATTAAAGTCAGGTTAATATTAGTTTAACTTCAGATTAAAGTCAGGTTAACTGGAGTTTAACTTCAGATTAAAGTCAGGTTAACTGGAGTTTAACTTCAGGTTAAAGTCAGGTTAATATTAGTTTAACTTCAGATTAAAGTCAGTTTAATATTAGTTTAACTTCAGATTAAAGTCAGGTTAACATTATTTTAACTTTAGATTAAAGTCAGGTTAACATTAGTTTAACTTTATATTAAAGTCAGTTTAACTTAAGTTCAGCTTCATTTAAAAAAAACATTAATTCAACTTCAGTTTAACTTTAGTTTAAAGTCAGTTAATTGTTAATTTAACTTTAGTTTAATATCAGTTTAACTTTATTAATTCATTAATTTTGCAGAAACTTGTTAAAATCTTTTACTCTTTTATTCTTTTACTCTTTTATTCTTTTACTCTTTTATTCTTTTATTCTTTTATTCTCACGTGTTTCACCTTCATTTTCCTCCTTCGTGGTAAAAACATCAACAGGACTGATATTAAATCATCAGGCATCGATTAGTTTATATTAGTTTCTGCTTTTCTTCATAAATCTTCTAACCTGCTGAAAAAACTAAAATACATTTCATCATTTTCAGGTTTCAACAGAATATAAATGTCAGATGAATGATGTGAATTATGAACTGCTTCTCTAAACCTTGGACAGATCCAACATTCCATCCTCCAACTCGTTTTTTAAAGAGATTTAATATAAAAGAATTAAAAGACAATGATTTAATATCAGTTTCTGATATTTCTACCACAAAGTCTTTAAAGGGTAAATTTGAGGAGGTTTAATAAAGATTATTTGTCATTATCGGCTCTTTTTCATGTTTTATATTAGATCTGTATTTAAAAAATACTTAAATAATATAAATAAAAAATGGCTGATCAACATATTTGATGATTATTTTAATTGATTCATTGATTCACAGTAAATAAAGTCTTAAAACATGTAGATTAAACACTAGAATACAACTTATAGCATGTTCATAAACTTATTTCTGCTGAATTCCATTATTTGACCAACTATTACATTAATCTCCAACTATTCTAATAATCAATTAACAGATTAGAGTCATTGATTAATCAGTAAATGTGTAAATTCTCTGGTTCCAGCTTCTCTTCTCTGATTATTTCCTGGTTTCTTTAGTCTCTATAATAATAAACTGATGATCTTTGGACAAAAAAAGACATTTTATCGTTTCAATAATTGATTTTTAATTGATTTGTTTTATTGAACAAAGAGTCTGAATATCATTATGTGAGATCTACAGCTACAACTATTCCTCAATTATTCGATTAGTATTTGATTATTACATTAATCACCAACTACTACGTCCTTTATTTCTTTATATTTAAGCAGAACTTGTGACATTTAGACATTTTACAGCCTGAAGTCTTCATCACTCACCAGTAGAAACTGATCATGTTCTTGTTGATTCTTGAAGCTGTCGCCATCATGAAAACTGTTAAAATGTCATTTTATCCTTAAGAATTTTAAAAAATTGACTTTGATTATTATTTCATTATTATAATTATAATTATTATTAGTAGCAGCAGTAAAGGTAGTAGTAATAGTATGATTAGTAATTAGTAATTTATCCATCAGGTCTTTAAAACAACTCTGTGTCTTTAGCCAACAACAACTATGGTAGCTAACTAGCTTGGTGGCTAACTAGCTTGGTGGCTAACTAGCTTGGTGGCTAACTAGCTTGGTAACTAACTAGCTTGGTAGCTAACTAGCTTGTTTTTCGGCTGAAGTTGACGTGATGGAGTCATGTCTGTGTTAATAGATTAAATTAGCTCTTGTCAAATGTAGATTATTATCACCTGTTAATGAAGTTTTATCAATCATATTATAAATATATATATTTTTTAACTCACAAATTATTTTGGTAAGAATTTGGAGGACCCCTGCAGTACCTCCATGGACCCCCTAGGGGCCGCGGACCCCCTGTTGAATATCACTGTCCTATTTTAGCATCATCGAGAGATGATTCAGGACAAAAACTGACTTTTAATCAGGTGATAATGAAGGTTCATGATTCTTCTTCTTCTTCAGGCACATGAAGGCGTCTTTTATCGGATGCGGATCCCCGACGACGACCACTCAGGTTCTGGCCCGGAAGAAACGTAGAGGGGTAAAACTCTGGTGTTTATTGGATCGGCTTTAAACTCTGGAGTTATTACACATGGTTCTATGGTTCTATGGTTTTATGGTTTTATGGTTCTATGGTTCTATGGTTCTATGGTTCTATGGTTTTATGGTTCTATGGTTCTATGGTTCTATGGTTCTATGGTTCTATGGTTTTATGGTTCTATGGTTTTATGGTTTTATGGTTCTATGGTTTTATGGTTCTATGGTTTTATGGTTCTATGGTTCTATGGTTTCGTCTATTTCAGATTATTGAAAAAAGACGCCGGGACAGAATCAACAACAGTCTCCTGGAGCTAAGAAGACTCGTCCCCACGGCCTTCGAGAAGCAGGTTTGTTACTGTAGAACCTGATCAGAACCTGATCAGAACATGATCAGATCTCACTGTCTGTGTCACACTCATGATTTCAGACTTTTTAATTAAATCAAATCCTGGTCCAGTATCAGTATTTACTGGTTCTACTAATCAAGGTCCTAGTGGTTGATTACTAGAATCAGGTGTGTTCCTGCTTGGTTGGAACAAAAACCTGGACCCATAGTGGCCCAGTGACTCCTGATGTAATGATGATTGAAATGATTGATCGATTAGTAGTTTGGTTCATTAAATGGTGTAAAACGTGGATCAGTGTTTCCCAAAACCTGAGATATAACATGAAATGTCTGGAAGAGAAGCTGAAACCAGAGAATTTAGACATTTACTAATTAATCAATGACTCTAAACAATTAATTGATTATAAAAATAGTTTGATGTCAAATCAAATGTGGGGTTCCTCAGGGTTCCGTTCTAGATCCTGTGTAGTTTCAGTCATCAGTTTATTATTATAGAGACTAAATAAACCAGGAAATAATCAGAGAAAAGAAGCTGGAACCAGAGAATTTGGACGTTTTCTTTTTAAAAACATTTTCTTCCTCATGTTTTTTTTTCTTTCAGGGTTCAGCTAAACTGGAGAAAGCAGAGATTCTGCAGATGACTGTGGATCATCTGAAGATGCTGCAGATCAGTGGAGGAAAAGGTAAAAAAAACACAAACTAAACAAAAAAACTGCATGGTGTGACACCATGGTTCAGGTTGGTGTGAGCGGGTTTGTCCGTCTGTTTGTTAGCAAAATATCTCAAAAAGTTTTAGCTGGAATTTCATCAAATTTTCAGCAAGTGTTGTGAATAATACCATGAACACGTGATTATATTTTCACGATGATCCAGAAGATGTCCTGGTTTCTGGATCACTTTGAATTTTCTGTTGGTTGGTGTCATTGCGGTAAATGGACCTTCAAACAGGCGCCATCATTTGTGGCCACCTGGTGGTGATATCTGGAACCTGCAGCTTCTTTTCTTCCCACATTACACCATAGACACTAAGAGAGGACTTTGACTATGCCTAGGAGGTTGGAGTTAGTCTAGTCTGGGTTAAACTGATAAATGACGGGACAATGTTCATCACATGGTGTCGTCCTGACACTTAAAACAGTGTGTTTGACAGAGGAGGTGGTGAATCCATGGGAAAACGCTGCACAGATGAAAGCAGCGTTTGACCCTGAGCTGCTGTTTGCTTTCATAAAGCCTGAAGCGGGGGAGGGGAGGGGTTCACATGCGTTTCTACAGCGTTAGATCGGGTTTAAACAGCAGCAGCAGCAGAGTCTGCAGGTCAGAGCTTTGCTGCTGTAGGAGGTTCAAATACACTGAAATTCCTACATAGAAGCATTGAAGTAGCATCTACTGGTTAGCAGCCAGGGATGCTAATGTACACAGCCATGAATGTGGATGGAATAACTTAGCATATAGTTATAGTTACTAGTTATAGTATAGTAGTTAGCATATAGTTATAGTTACTAGTTATAGTATAGTAGTTAGTATATAGTTATAGTTACTAGTTATAGTATAGTAGTTAGTATATAGTTATAGTTACTAGTTATAGTATAGTAGTTAGTATATAGTTATAGTTACTAGTTATAGTATAGTAGTTAGTATATAGTTATAGTTACTAGTTATAGTATAGTAGTTAGTATATAGTTATAGTTACTAGTTATAGTATAGTAGTTAGTATATAGTTATAGTTACTAGTTATAGTATAGTAGTTAGTATATAGTTATAGTAACTAGTTATAGTATAGTAGTTAGTATATAGTTATAGTAACTAGTTATAGTATAGTAGTTAGTATATAGTTATAGTTACTAGTTATAGTATAGTAGTTAGTATATAGTTATAGTTACTAGTTATAGTATAGTAGTTAGTATATAGTTATAGTTACTAGTTATAGTATAGTAGTTAGTATATAGTTATAGTTACTAGTTATAGTATAGTAGTTAGTATATAGTTATAGTTACTAGTTATAGTATAGTAGTTAGTATATAGTTATAGTAACTAGTTATAGTATAGTAGTTAGTATATAGTTATAGTAACTAGTTATAGTATAGTAGTTAGTATATAGTTATAGTTACTAGTTATAGTATAGTAGTTAGTATATAGTTATAGTTACTAGTTATAGTATAGTAGTTAGTATATAGTTATAGTAACTAGTTATAGTATAGTAGTTAGTATATAGTTATAGTAACTAGTTATAGTATAGTAGTTAGTATATAGTTATAGTTACTAGTTATAGTATAGTAGTTAGTATATAGTTATAGTTACTAGTTATAGTATAGTAGTTAGTATATAGTTATAGTAACTAGTTATAGTATAGTAGTTAGTATATAGTTATAGTAACTAGTTATAGTATAGTAGTTAGTATATAGTTATAGTTAATGGTTTTAAATATATATATATATATATATATATATATATATATATATATATATATCCATGTGTTAAATATTAAATATATTATATAACATAAATATCTCCATGCATCCAGGGGTTAAACTACTTTAACGTGTGTCCTCAGGTTACTTCGACGCCCACGCTCTGGCCCTGGACTTCCTGTCTCTGGGTTTCCGGGAGTGTTTGACGGAGGTTTCCCGTTACCTGAGCACCGTGGAGGGCCTGGACTCCAGTGACCCGCTGAGGTCCCGCCTCCTCTCCCACCTCAGCTCCTGCGCCTCGCAGCGTGACGCCGCCTCCTTCTCCATGGCGACGCCCTCCTCCCTTCACCACCAGCATCAGCACCACCTCCCCTTCCACGCCCATCACTGGGCGGCTGCGGTCGCCACGGCGACGGCGTTTCGGCCTTTGCCATACGGACTGAGCGGGCTTCCTGTTTCCACAGATGCTGTAGGCGGAGCCGCCCAGAGGCTGGCCTCCTCCTCCTCCTCCTCCTCCTTCTCCTCCCCTGCAGACTCCTCCACCTCCTCCACCTCCTCCCTCCTCTCCCTGTCGGCATCGTTTCCCATCGCCCTGCACGGAGGTTTCCCCATCCTCCCCCCGTCCTCCTTCACCTCCACCAGTCCTCCCATCTCCTCCTCCTCCTCCTCCTCCTCCTCCTCCTCCTCCCAGACTCCTCCCAGCAGCAGCAGTAAACCCTACAGACCGTGGGGGACGGAGGTCGGCGCTTTCTGACGAACTAACCCCTTAACGACCCGGAGAACACGTTTATCACCGTGGAAACGAGTTACTGACGAACCAACGAGGAGTTTTGTTAACGTGATTTTACAAAGTTTGTTGTGAATCGTCTGCAGGATATTAATAATAATAATGATGATATTAATAATAATAATAATCCTCCACTGACCCTTTAACTGACAAATAGAAACCGACGCCTTATTAAAATAAAAACACACAAACCTTCATCAAAGTCAGAGAATCCTGATGATATAAAATGTTGTGATGTCACTAAAGTGAATAAAGTGACTTTAGGTGAATTTCTGAACATTCTAGTGTGACTTTATTCAGCTTTAAACCTGGTTTAAACTGTTCTTTCATTAAATTAAACTAACGTTTAGCTCCTTTTTCATCACTTTCAAAAAAGGATTTATGTTTTTATTTTAATAAGGCGACGAAACAGAAGCTGAAAGTTCAGACGATGTAACGTTACAGGACCTTAAACACTGAAACACGATGATATTAGTTCATATTAATCACTTGTTTTCTTCATTATCTGTGGTTTAAACTGTCTCTGAGTGCAAACCTGTGATCTCCTCTGTCTTTTTACAAATAAAGATGAAAGTAACAACGCTGGTTTTTGCTAAGCTAAACATTTCTATACAAACTGATTGACAAGTCGGGGGGAAAACATTCAGCCTGTACTGAATTCTTTTAAGGGTCACGTTAGCTTAAATGCTAACAGGAAATGAACCAAATCTACATCTCCATGACATTAACAACAAGAAATCAAGATTCAACGTGTGTGAAGTTAAATTCTGGAAGAACTTTACAACTCATGAATGTTTTCTGCTCATTGCATAAATTTCTTAAGTTTAAAACAGATTTTCTTTTGTTTTCCAGATGTTTGAATGTTATCAGTTCAATGAACTCATTTATTTTTAAATTGAATGACTAAATGATTATTAATATTATTATTATTTAAATCATATTACCTTCTAATCAATCCATCATGTATAATTTCATATTCACACCTATTAACTACTTCTGCTTTGACCCGAAATTAGCGTGAAGCTAAAGTGAAGCTAAAGCAGGTAGCATCACAAAAAATTAATTAATTAATTTTAAAAAAAGTAATATCACATTGAGCTTCATAATCTTCTTTGCTTGATGTAGTTTCCATTGCAAAGTTAAACTGAGACGCTTGAAAGGAAGTTTTACCAGACGTTTATGTCGGTAACGTCATGAACATTAGCTTAATGTGTTGGTAAATGCTAAAAACAACAAAGGAGCAACTAGAAAACATTAATGAGTTGAAAAAGTCTGCCAGATTTTAACTGACACACACATACACATACATGTCTTTATCACGTCGTGAGGACCACCACATCCACCGCACTGTAGTTGAAAAGGTGCAAATAATAAATCCACCACTAGGTGGCAGAGAGTCAGAATGTCACTGATATGAGGATCAGGGATCAGGGTCATATATATATATTTATATCACAAATATATATTTTACTTGTATAGTTCTGAGGACCGGAGAGAAACGTCCTCATAATGTCGGTCGTACTTCAATGATCGGTCCCGACTATGACATAAAGACAAGGACACACACACACACACACACACTCAATAATCCAGTTCTTCGTGCTCTCGGCCTTCGTTTTGCAGCTGATTTACACGCTGGAATCGCTGCTGCAGCCATTAAATCCTTCCTCTCAGAGAAGAAACCGCCGTCATTTCCAGCTGAATGCGGATCAAGCGGCTGACAGGCCTGGGAACACAAAGTTCTCACGCCGGCCGCGGCTTTGAAGTGACCAGCGGTAAATTAGGTGACATGAGCCGGTCAGCGCTTCACTCACACACACACACACACACACACACACACACACACACACACACACACACACACACACACACACACACACACACACACACACACACACACACACACACACACACACACACACACACACACAGCTTACAGGTTTCTCTTTCATTAATAATGCAGAGTTCCTGTGTTCATCCGCCAGACAAAATAGACCCAACACACAAATCATTATTTCATAACTTCCACATCTTCTGGCTCCATCAGCTGCTGACATGTGTTTTTAATGTTTTACTCTTTTTTTTCTTGTTTAAATGTGTAAAATTTGCTGCTGCTGAATAATATGAATATATGCAAATTTATATAAAATATATATGAAAATATAAATGTGGATGATTTGTCCCTGTTCTATTTAACATCACTGTCCTAATTTCAAATATTTACAGATGTTTTCTAAAGAATAAACTGAATAAACGTCTTATTTTCATCCTGATATTCAGTTTAACCAGAACCAGAACTCATAAAGAGTTAAAATATCATGAGTTTAATAAATATAACAACTTCAGACTCAAAACAGCAGAAACTTGTTTTATTTTTTCAGAGTTTTATAAAACATAAGTTGAGTTTACTGTTAATTTCTGACTATATGTTGTTTATTATTATTAATCATTAGCAGGTATATTGGTAATATTACACTATTATTATAATTAGTCCCACATAGATCAGTGTTATCTTGATTTATCTGTTTAATTTGAACAGTTTTCTATTAGTAGGATGTTGTGTTTGTGCTCTACAGGGACATTAATGACACCATGTTGTTGGGACTTAAAACCTCGATCCAGTATCCGTCGGGGTCCTGGATGAAGGCCAGATCCTTCATTTTACCTGCGGATAGAAGCATATTTATATTTAAATGAATGAGCAGCCACTGAATATATTATGATATCTCTGTATATAGAGATATATCTCGATATTATTTATTTATCTGTGGGAAATAACATGAAGCCTCCAACAGAGTGTGGACCTCAACGTTTCACACTAAATATTCTGTTTCACTACATTTGTCTGAAGCTTTAGTTTCTACCATAGAAAATAAATAAATCAAGTCATGAAACTAGAGTTTGATGCTTCTCACAGTTTAATTTCAATAAATCATCATGTTGTTTTTTTCTAAATAATCAGGACCCTTCACATTTATCCTCTGACCCTTTGGAGGGTCCTGAACCCTGGGTTGGGAACCACTGGACTAATCTACAGAATATCTATAAATACTATATACTACAATACTTTAATACATATACTACAATACTACAATATAATACTACAATACTTTAATACATATACTACAATACATTAATATATATACTACAATACTTTAATACATATACTACAATACTTTAATACATATACTACAATACTACAGTATAATACTACAATACTTTAATACATATACTACAATACTACAATATAATACTACAATACTTTAATACATATACTACAATACATTAATATATATACTACAATACTTTAATACATATACTACAATACTACAATATAATACTACAATACTTTAATACATATACTACAATACATTAATATATATACTACAATACTTTAATACATATACTACAATACATTAATATATATACTACAATACTACACTATAATACTACAATACTTTAATACATATACTACAATACTTTAATACATATACTACAATACTACACTATAATACTACAATACTTTAATACATATACTACAATACTTTAATACATATACTACAATACTTTAATACATATACTACAATACTTTAATACATATACTACACTATAATACTACAATACTTTAATACATATACTACAATACATTAATATATATACTACAATACTACAGTATAATACTACAGTACTTTAATACATATACTCAGAATACTTGAGAATATTCTATATATTTATAATATTTTTCTTCAGGAATTTGAAACTTATAATACTGATGGACTTTTATACAAGTAGAATAATATAAATATAATATAAATATAATATAATATAAAAATAATATATATGTAGGAGTATTTATTTATTTATATAATATTAATATACTATAATAATAGCATAATATACTATAAATATAATATAAATATAATATAATGTTATATTTTAATATTAATGTTCTATAAATATAATATGAATATAATATAAATATATTAATATATATGTAGGACTTTACTTGTAATGGAGTATTTATTTATATAATATAATATAAATATACTATAATATTTTAATATTAATATAATGTGAATATATTAATATATATATGTAGGACTTTACTTGTAATGGAGTATTTATTTATATAATATAATATAATATATTTTTATTATTTTTCCATTGTCTTCTTCTCATTCATGTTTATTCTTAGTTCCATATTCATCTTTTTATTAGTTTAACTCTGGTTAAACGTGAGTCAAACTATTTATTTCTGTATTAGTAATAAGTGTTTTATGTGTGAGCTCCACCTACTGGTGAAATGTTGGATTTCTCTGGTTTCTATAGTAGTTAAACCTGTTTAACTCATTCTGATGTTTGAATAAATTCGTGTTTGTTTCTTCTTTTTAAATAAAGTTTTTGGAGCAGCATGAATCTGAATAAAAACCTGAGGAATGAATGTATTTGTTGTAATTCATGGACAGACGCTGCAGGTTCTTGTTATTTAAACTCACCTGAATCTGGTTTCTTCACAAACTTCACTCCCTGAGCCTCAAACATTTTACAGGCGGCGTGAACGTCAGGGACGGCGATGCCGATGTGACCTGGAGATCAGACCAAAGACGACGGTTACGACTGGAAACGGCAGAAAACAAAGTCAACGAGCAGAAATAAACAGAGAAACTCACCAAACCCTCGCGGCTCGTTGTTTCCATGGTGATAAGACAGACTCTCATCAGACTCTGAGCCCCAGTTACTGAAAAACACAACATCACAACCTGTTTACACACATTTACTCAGCAATTAAACCGTAAATCTACCGTCAGAACCTTCACTGGTCACTTAGAGAAGTCTGGATGTCTCTGTTCTACACTGATAGAATCCTCAGAACTCACTCAAACTACAGGAACACGTCTCCATTTTACTGATTTTAAACTCAACTCAAAGGCCTTTTATTGTCCAAATGTGGACGATGTAAATGTTTTACTGTGTCATCATCATTTATCATCAGTTAAATAATGTTCTTTTAGTGTCTCTTATGTTTTTGTGTAATATTTTTGTGTCATTGAATGGATGGACCATGCCCACAGCGCTCTTTTTCTAAGGTTTATTCTAATTTTTATTGTTTTTATTGTTATTATATATTAATCAGCAGCAAGTTTTACTCATGTTTAACCAGATTTAAGCCACCAATATGTAAATAATAAAATACCACAAAGATTAATTAATTAATTGATTAATGAATTAATTTAATTTTAATTACTTGGGTCCAACTCATCCCCAGAGCATTGAAATAATGCACTGAGGGTGAGTTGGACTGGACCGGCAGTAACTGCACCGCTCACTGCACATCAATAATTTTTATATCAAAACGTAGGTGTGACCGTCCTGATCGATAAAATACCACTCACCAATCTGAGAGTTCTACGGTTTTATTGCTACGAGCCTCCAAACACAGCGTGGTCCCTGTTTTTCTTCCATTTAGTCTAATGTTAAATTTGAATTTGAAAATCCTTGATTTTCAAAATCTTCCTACTTGTTAACCTGCTCCTGTGCTCACAAGTTTTCATGTCACAGAAATATAAATGATATCATTACGACCGGGAGAACGGCAGCTCTCAGAAAATATGATCGTTTTGTCTCCATCTTTTACGGTTTTTGAATTATGAGCGTTTATTCGGGGTGTGTTCCAACCAAACGTAGCCGTTCTGTCTGCCCAGATTTAGTCGGTTAGTGATGTCATCAAATGTAGCAGAGCAGTTAGTCACCATGGTAACGGTGCAGCTGGTCAGCTGAAGCTGATTGGCTCATGATGTCAGGCTGAAAGCTGATTGGCTGAATGGTTTTCATCAATAACTTTGGATCTAAAGCTCCTACAACCATATAACTTGGTGGAGATCATGTTGAAGACCAATCAAACTGATTCCATAGTATTAGGGCCCCGCCTCCTCAAAGCTGATTGGCTCATGGGTTTCCCTTAATAACTTTGGATCTAAAACTCCGACAATTATATAACTTGGTTTAAATCATGTGCAGGTCCTATCGAACCCGTTCCATTACATCAAAGCCCCGCCTCCTGAAAGCTGATTGGTTGATGAGTTTTCCATAATGACTTTGGATGTAAAGGTCCAACGCTCACCAAACTTTTTGAGGGTGATAAAATGAAGGCCCTGCAGCATCTGTAGACACAAGAGGGTTACCACGGTGACAGAGTTGATTGATTGATTCCCATGACCCAGAACCAACTCTCACAATTTCTGCGTGAATTGTCTAGTTAACTTTTAACAACCTGAATGATGTTGAAATGAAAAGGGAATGAATTCAAACTAAAATAGATCCTCCCTGTTTAAATATCGTCATGTTAAAACCTTATTTCCCTGTAATTCCTGGCTGATTTGCTGCTGTTTTTCAGGTAAAGGTGATGGCGACGGGACGTACTGGGTCAGTTCTATCGTGGCGCGGCGGGAGAACGTCCACGCCGTCCTCTCCTTGATGTCCGCCGGGATCTCCGACTTCTCCTCGTAGCCCAGGAAGTAGAGAGTGAAACGCATGGAGGGGAAGTCGATTTTCTGGAGTAAACTGGGGAAAAAAATAAAATAAAATGAGCTGGTGAGAAATCAGAGTCAGGGGTCAGAGGTCAGGGGTCAGATGAGGACTCACGTCAGGCCCAGGACTCGTGTGTAGAAGTCCAGGGATCGAGTTGGATCTTTGACCCTCAGCATGGTCTGCTGCATCATGTAGTCCTGAAGAAGCAGAACCAGATTTAGACCAGGACCAGGACCAGAACCAGGACCAGCAGCAGTAATAGTGGTGTTAGCAGCAGTAATAGTGGTGTTAGCAGCGGTAATAGTGGTGTTAGCAGCAGTAATTGTGGTGTTAGCAGCAGTAATAGTGGTGTTAGCAGCGGTAATAGTGGTGTTAGCAGCGGTAATAGTGGTGTTAGCAGCAGTAATAGTGGTGTTAGCAGCGGTAATAATGGTGTTAGCAGCGGTAATAGTGGTGTTAGCAGCAGTAATAGTGGTGTTAGCAGCAGTAGTAGTGGTGTTAGCAGCAGTAATAGTGGTGTTAGCAGCAGTAATAGTGGTGTTAGCAGCAGTAATAGTGGTGTTAGCAGCAGTAGTAGTGGTGTTAGCAGCAGTAATAGTGGTGTTAGCAGCAGTAATTGCTAAATTTCATTTATATTAACATGACGATCAACCTGCTGTTAGAGAATAAAGAACTAAAACTAGTAAATAATAGTAAAATTCATGTTACTTTTACTTTATTACTTTACTTAATGTCCTAAAACACTTCATTTAATGTTGTATCTGAGGTTTTCTGCTGTGATTTATCAATAAAACCAGGTTGAACCTGGATCAGGAGTTTTTTAGGATTCACAGCTTTAATAGTAGTTTGTTTTTTTACAGTTTTTTTACAGTTTTTACGTAGATTCTAAATCTCTTCAGGTTGTATTTTCTGTAGAAAAGGTGAGAATGTGGTCGTGTCCTGAGGCGTCAACAGGTTGGACTGGTTGAGTTCCAGAGTCCGTGACGTCACAGTTTATTACAGCAGAGGATTAAACACGTTAGAATAACCAGGTAATAAACAGAATAAATAGAATAAACGGATGTGTTACCTTGGTGATGGCGTGTCCTTCTTTACAGGCAGCAGCTGCAGCTTCTTCACTCAGTCCTCTGGCCTCCATGATTCAGTCTGGAGGTGCGTTCAGGTGCTGCTGGGAAATCACAGCTTCACCTCAGCTGTTAGGTTGAAACTTACTAAACACACACATTGTTATGAGGAGGAGTCTTTACTTAAATAAGGAGAAACTTTATCTTATCAGTCGATTTACAGGAAAAAATTAATTAAATTGCACACGGTTACATATGTATAAATTATTAAATATCATATAAATATAATGAAAGTAAAAGTATAATAAAGGTATAGTGAATATAAGATATAAATTAAACTAGTGAATATAAAGGATATCATAAAATATGCATATATATATATACAATAATATTGATATAATATATATATATGCATGTGTGTACATTGTACTATTATAATATCTGAATACTTGTGTTAACTCTTTTAAAGGCAGCTTATAGAATTTCCTGATATTTGTGAGGGACCCTGAACGCATCATGACCAGGTGTTTTCTTTTTGTGGGCGTGGCCAAACTCAGACAGATGCTGTAAACCAGGTGTTGTCATGTCTGTGGTGACATCAACAACCACAACTCATCACATGATAAACAGGAAGAAGCAGAAACACTGAGAAAAATAAAAAAATAATAATTATTTAGAAACTGAAGGAGAGTTTAAAGTAAAAGATTTAATCTAAGAGTGTGTGTGTGTGTGTGTGTGTGTGAGTGTGTGTGTGTTTAAAGCTTCAGGTGAAGCGGCTCAGGTATGTAGCAGCAACTGATGCAGGTCTGGACAGGAAATAATGTTCAGGTATAGAATCTGTGGAGGAAACACACACACTATATAGTACATGACACACACACACACTATATAGTACATGACACACACACACACTATATAGTACATGACACACACACGCACAATATATAGTATACAATACACACACAATATAGTATATGACACACACACACACACACACAATATAGTATACAATACACACACACACACACCCTACATAGTATACCATACACACACATTATATAGTACACAACACACACACACAGTAGTATACAATACACACACACTACACAAGAAGAACCAGTTGTTTTCTTCATTACATTAATTATAATAATTATAATATTCAGAACTGAAACAGTTTAATCATATTACTGTAAATAATAAATTATAAATAACTAATGATTGACAGATAATTATTATATTGATAATGCTCTGATGTCACTGAGTCTGTTACCACGGCAACAACCAACCAGTTATACACCAACTGGTCTGTTATAAAAATCAGCTGGAAAACGGATTAAACCCATAAATCTGATCTGAACTAATCAATAATTAATATCAATGCAGGAAAAACAGACAAGTCACTTCAATGAAAGTCATTTAATTCAATTTGGAAACATCAAATTAAATATATATAAAAACAAAAAGAACACGTTTATGTACAGATTTCAGTTCAGTGACGTCAAACTTCAACGTGAAGAAGCTGAACTTCAGCAGGTTCAGGATTTAA
Source organism: Lepturacanthus savala (assembly GCA_030544235.1). NCBI lineage: Eukaryota > Metazoa > Chordata > Actinopteri > Scombriformes > Trichiuridae > Lepturacanthus > Lepturacanthus savala. Next base: position 1,029,729 of record CM060477.1, on the reverse strand, counting down.
TGGAATCAACAGGTTTTCCTGTGGTTTATCAGGGTTTTGATGGGTTTTCTGGTTATTTTCTTGCAGCCTTGTTGTTCTCCAGGTTTATTTCTAGTTATTTTCATGCCGCCTTGTTGTTCTCCAGGTGTTTTATGTGTTTTTCTGGTTATTTCCGTGCAGCCTTGTTGTTCTCCAGGTGTTTTATGTGTTTTTCTAGTTATTTTCTTGCAGCCTTGTTGTTCTCCAGGTGTTTTATGTGTTTTTCTGGTTATTTCCGTGCAGCCTTGATGTTCTCCAGGTGTTTTATGTGTTTTTCTGGTTATTTCCGTGCAGCCTTGTTGTTCTCCAGGTGTTTTATGTGTTTTTCTGGTTATTTCCGTGCAGCCTTGCGGTTCTCCAGCAGCTGAACCACCAGCCGACTCTTCAGCGACGGCAGTTTGCTGCTGTAGTTCTGCTGCAGGACGGAGACCAGACGCCGTCGCAGGTCCGTCAGACTCAGGACGCCGGACGGGACGTTCAGCAGCGAGTGGAAGAAATGCAGCCACAGGTCAGTGTGAGGGTTCCTGAAATGAGACGTTAATCACAATTAGAGTGGATCAAACAACAGTTTTATTAATTAACAGGGTTCTTTACTAACCTCAACTTATATTTCAGGTCATTTTCAGCTACAAAGACTGGAGTCATTCCTGATTTCTCATTAATACAGAGTTTACTACTGTTCTATTAGATCAGATACGTCTTTATTGATGATGATGTTGAAAAACTGAACAAATAAACTGAAGCAGATCATTTTTATATCTATGTGGTTAATTAATACATGAACGAGTAGATTACACATGAAATTATCGGGAGAAAAATATGATTTAATTCAATTACACACAGTTCTATGTGTATAAATCAGTATATATTATATAAATATAATAAAAGTATAAAAGAAGAATCTGTACATGTAGAAGGTTCCTGCTGCAGCTCAGATCTTGATCCTATAAAACAACCAGATTCGACTAATGAACCAGTAGAACCATTAATGAGGATCTTCATTAGTAGAACCAGGTTGGAACTAAAACCTGGACCCACCCGGACCCTCCAGGACCAGGACCAGTGACCCCTGCTGTAAAAAGACCTCGTTACCTCCTGAAAACGGCGTCCGTCCGCCACACGCCGTCCTCGTTAATGACCTTCATGTATGTTCCAAACAGCAGACAGTAAACCGTCCCCGCGATGCCGAAGTAGTCCGTCTGAAACAGAAAAGCATGAGAAACAGTCACTGAAGTGTTTAACTCTGCAGCAGTAAACTCTGACCATATATTAAAGTACTAATCATGTTTTACAGGTGAGTTTCTCACCTGGTAGCTCCAGGGTTTCCCGCTGAGCATCTCTGTGCACTGGAAGCCGGAGGTCAGACACCTGGCGGTGAACTCGGTGCCTTCAGGGAACAGCTGCATGTCGATGCTCTGACCGAGGTCCACCAGCACCAGGCCGTGGTCCAGGTTCTCCTCCTGGAAGCAGCGGTTCTCCAGGAACCTGCAGACACAGCAGGAAGGAGGAGCTTGTTACAGACGTTGATATCCACTAATTCTGAGTTCAGCCTCTAAATGTTCCAACAGCTGCCGTCACCTGTCTCCCAGCAGGAAGTTGTCAGGCTTGATGTCTGCGTGGATGATGTTGATGCGGTGCAGCTGCTCCACCGTGTGGAGGATGCAGGCGGCGAAGTAGAGAACCAGAGGCTGAGGCATCAGCTTATCACTCAGGGAGCGGTAGATGTTCACAGCGTTCTGAAACAACCAGAGGACACAACACTTCCTGTTAGAGAGGAGACATCACTTCCTGTTAGAGAGGAGACATCACTTCCTGTTAGAGAGGAGACATCACTTCCTGTTAGAGAGGAGACATCACTTCCTGTTAGAGAGGAGACATCACTTCCTGTTAGAGAGGAGACGACACTTCCTGTTAGAGAGGAGACATCACTTCCTGTTAGAGAGGAGACGACACTTCCTGTTAGAGAGGAAACATCACTTCCTGTTAGAGAGGAAACATCACTTCCTGTTAGAGAGGAAACATCACTTCCTGTTAGAGAGGAAACATCACTTCCTGTTAGAGAGGAAACATCACTTCCTGTTAGAGAGGAGACGACACTTCCTGTTAGAGAGGAAACATCACTTCCTGTTAGAGAGGAAACATCACTTCCTGTTAGAGAGGAAACATCACTTCCTGTTAGAGAGGAAACATCACTTCCTGTTAGAGAGGAAACATCACTTCCTGTTAGAGAGGAGACATCACTTCCTGTTAGAGAGGAGACATCACTTCCTGTTAGAGAGGAAACATCACTTCCTGTTAGAGAGGAGACATCACTTCCTGTTAGAGAGGAGACATCACTTCCTGTTAGAGAGGAAACATCACTTCCTGTTAGAGAGGAGACGACACTTCCTGTTAGAGAGGAAACATCACTTCCTGTTAGAGAGGAAACTACACTTCCTGTCAGCTGACATCTCTTACCAGCAGGGTTCCGTGGTCGTACAGCTCTCCAATCAGCACGCTGCCGTCAGTGAAGAGGTGGGCGGAGCTTAAGCTGCTGAACAGGTGGCGGAGGTCGGGCTGCAGCCTGGCGTCCAGCTGGGTGTTGATGTAGAACTCCCAGGGATTCGCTGGTTTCTGGACCTGGTTCATTACAAGAGATAAAGATTCATTCAAACCGTTTAAACCTGTTTAAGCAATAAAGTTTTCATGGATGTGATTTCATCCATTAAGTCACCAACACTGATTAATTCATGCTGTGTTTTAATGGAAGGTGACCTCGGGTCCCTCCTCCTCACCTTCAGAACCATCTTCTCTGACGTTACGGGGTCAGTGGCTTTATAAACGGTAGCGAAGGCTCCTTCACCCAGAATGCAGTTCACCTGGAGGGAAACTTTACCTGCAGAGGAGAAAACCTGTTAAAATCAGTCAGGACGGTTCATAACATCACATTTATGCTGCTTTTAAAGCTGTTACCGGGCAGATTTAATAGATTCAAAGGATCCTGAGGCTTTATACAAGTTAATTAAAGTGATGAATCAAAGGAAACTTTACTTCCTGTTTATGTTGTTTTTATTTAACATTTATGTTGTTTTATACAGAAAGTGTCAGGAAACCAGAGCAAATATTATTATAATCAAGAATAGACAAATAACGACATAAAACATAAATAATAATAATTATAATAATAATTATTATAATAATTAGAATTACCCATGCTGATGGTGGTCCTGGGGCCGATGGCGGCCATGTTCCGTTGCCAGGCAACACAGCGGGGATGAGCGGCGAGGGGCGGAGTCAGAGACGACAGCAGCTCACAGATCAGATTCTCGTCCCAGGGGTCGGCCACCAGGTGGGCGGGGCCTCCGCCTGCCACCAGGTGGGCGGGGCCTCTGTGGGGCGTGGCCGTCGTCGTCATGGAGACGTCTGGGCGGAGCCTCAGGCCTCGGGGGTCTGGACTCGCCATGGGTTCATCAGCTGAGCCGGACCGTGGTGGACTCATGAGGTCTGGACTCATGGGGACGTCGGCGTAGACCCGAGGCCGTTCTGGACTCATGGGGACCGGGTCCGCCTCCTGGACCCTACCCGGACTCAGGAAGGCGTCCAGGTCCGGTTCCGCCATGACCTCGGGGCTCCGGACCAGGTGCCAGTCCGGTCTGGGGCAGAGGTCTGGACTCATGGGGACGTCGCAGACCGGAACCTGGACCCGCTCCGGGCTGGAGGGTCTCTCCTGGTCTTCGGGTGCCGGTCCCGAGCCGGCGTAGACGTCCCAGCGGGAGTCGGCGTGGACCAGGGTCTGGTCCCTGAAGGACAGCGCGGCGGGGGGCGGGGCCTGGACCACGGTGGTGGTCAGGGAGGGCGGAGCCACGGCGGCCGCCAGACCCTCACCTACGATGGTGCCCTGAGCCGAGGGGCCGAGCTGGGTCAACCCGGTCTCATCTGGACTCAGCTCCATGATGGGGCTGGAGAGGATTTATTAAAAAATATATATATTAATTAATTCATATTAATTTATATAAATAAAATAAATAAATAATCATTAAGATATTAATTTAATAAATAATATATATATATATATATATATATTTTATTTATTTATGGATCAACTTTTTTCCTCTTATAATAAAACCGTTGACTAACGATCAGTCGATTAATTAATTAATCAGCAGCTTTTCTGATAATTGATCAGTTGATTTGAGTCATTTTTAGAAAATTATTTGAATTTGATTTGTTTTTTAAATGGATTTAGCAAAATGTTAAATGAGACATGGAATAAATTGATTTAAACAACTATCATTAATTAATGGTTAATTAATTCATTTTTAATAGAATAAAACATCCAGATTCTCTGCTTCCAGCTCCTCTTCTCTGATTATTTTCATCTTTTTTAATCTTTTGCCATTTTAATTTCTCTTATAATCTTATTTTTATCTATTTAAACCTCTCCTCATATAAATGAGTCCAACCTGAGTTTCTTGGTCTGACGTCTGATAAAAGCTTCGTCTTCATCAGCGTCGGCTGCGTCTGCAGAGACAACAAACTGGTTTATAGACAGGAAGAGACGGGACAGAGACTCATGTGGTCCTGGTCCTGGTCCTGACCCGGGTCCTGGTAGTAGGCGTTGGACGGCGTCTTGTGGGTGAACGGCGTGGACACGAACTGGGCCGACAGGGCGAAGTCCGTGGTGCTGTTAGGACACGCGGCCAAAGAGTGGACGGAGTTAAAACGGACGCCCCATAAGGTCTCGTCTGGAGTCACGTCACATGACGGGTCCTGTACAGGAAATATATTAAATATATTAAATATAATATATAATATAACACAGGACGAGTCTGGAGTCATGTCACATGATGGGTCCTGTACAGGAAATATATTAAATATATTAAATATAAAATATAATATAATATATAATATAACACAGGACGAGTCTGGAGTCACGTCACATGACGGGTCCTGGAAATATTAAATAATATTAAAATATAAAATATAATATAACACAAGGTCTCGTCTGGAGTCATGTCACATGACGGGTCCTATACAGGAAATATATAAAATAATATTAAATATAATATAAAATATAATATAATATATAACACAGTTTTATAGTGTTTTAAAGTTGTTTAACAGTGTTTTAATGTTGTTTAACAGTGTTTTATAGTGTTTTAATGCTGTTTTATAGTGTTTTAATGCTGTTTCATAGTGTTTTAATGTGTTTTAATGCTGTTTTATAGTGTTTTAATGCTGTTTCATAGTGTTTTAATGTGTTTTAATGCTGTTTTATAGGGTTTTAATGCTGTTTTATAGTGTTTTAATGTGTTTTAATGCTGTTTTAATGTGTTTTAATGCTGTTTTATAGTGTTTTAATGCTGTTTTATAGTGTTTTAATGCTGTTTTATAGTGTTTTAATGTGTTTTAATGCTGTTTTATAGTGTTTTAATGCTGTTTTATAGTGTTTTAATGCTGTTTTATAGTGTTTTAATGTGTTTTAATGCTGTTTTATAGTGTTTTAATGCTGTTTTATAGTGTTTTAATGTGTTTTAATGCTGTTTTAATGTGTTTTAATGCTGTTTTATAGTGTTTTAATGTGTTTTCGTTGTGACTCACATTCGTTCTCGGAGGTTTAGAAACAGGAATCTCAGCCAGAGCTCTGATTGGTCGAGGTTTCTCTACAGCAGCAGCAGCAGCAGCAGCAGCACTGGACAAACAGACGACGTTAAACTCACTTTATTCTGCTTCTTTATCTTATTTGGTCCTTTTTACACTGAGGTCGTGGATCTGAACTCTTTACCTGCAGTTTTCTTTGTCACAGTCGTCCTGGAAGATGCTGAACGGAGCCGAGGAAGAAGGTTTGTTGAAGAAAGAGACGCCTCCTTCAAAATAAAACAGTTAATTAACGAGTGTTTGTCAATTTACATTCAGTGTTACATACATTTATACATTTACTGTAATTACTCAAATATTAAGTAGAAGCACAGACTCTTATTCTGATTATAATTAGATGATGTTTTTATTTAATAAAGGAGATTTACTCTGATTTTCTGATGATGAATATATTCCATCTAGTTTCATGTGATGTAATTAACATTGATTAAACTTCTTTGTCAGATTAATTAATGATTAATGATTAATTGCCAGTGATTTACTGGTTCCAGTAGAAACGTCGTGCTCCTTCTCTGAGGAGCTGGAGGTTGGATCCTCCAGGAGAGTCGGAGCCTGGAACATGTCCATGATGACACCTGGAAACACAGAGAACCACCAAATACAGCGAGAAAACACCGTGAACCACTGGATGCAGCAGGATAGAGTCACTGTTAGAGTAAAACACATCAACTACGTTACAGTTAAAGTAGAATAAACGTCATAAACATCATCTCTGCAGCGATTAAAGATGAATAATAGTTCATCTACTGTCATAAACCACATGAATAGTTTGTTTTATTAACTGTTCCCTCGGCTTCTATTCAACACGAGCAGGATGTGAAACTATTCAGGAAATAAAAACACAGTAAGAAGTCGAACTTAAGTCTAACTTAAGTCTGGTTTATGGAGGTAAAAATCTGAAGTTCCAACATAAATTTCACCTTTTTTCTTCCAATAACTTTATTTTCACGTCTCTCTTTATCTCCGTGTTTAATGAGTCTATTCAGACCTGGTTAAATCTTCCACTTCCCTCCATGGACCCTCACTTCCTACAGTATCTTTATCTTTGACTCCAGACTCACCCAGAGCCTCCAGGGTGTTGACGGTGGGTGACGGCAGAGCCCTGGAGGGCGTGGCCTGCAGGAAACCCAGGGACGTGTTGGGGGTGACGTGGGACAGGTTGGAGGGTCCGGTCTGAGACGCTGGAGACAAACAGGAGGTCAGGAAATGTCCAGAGGATCCGGATCTAGAGGATCCAGATCTAGAGGATCTCAACTGGGGGTCCTCGTCCCCCTGGTGGTAGGTGGAGGTACTGCAGGGGTCCATGAAGCTGTTACCTATGTTCATCCACTGAATTATAGATATTTGTTTTATTATTCCTCCACCGACTAAATTAGTTTGACCCGTTAATCCATCGCCTCCTATACAGTCTATGCTCGTTAACGACCTGCCGTTACCATGACAACGCACTCCTAACGACGGAGACGTGGCTAAAGCGCGAGACAAAACTCAAATATGCTAAATTATGGTAGGAAATAAAAAAATATACATGTATGAGTTAATTATAAAAACATATTTTATTTACAAAATAAATTAATAACTTTATGAATAAAGATTTGGTCTTTTAGGATCAAAAAATGAAAATTGCACTTAATCACTTTGTTTTTTAATCCGTATTTTCAGCTTTAGCCACGTCTCCGTCGTTAGGAGTGCGTTGTCATGGTAACGGCAGGTTGTTAATGAGCATAGACTGTACAGGAGACGATGGATTAATGAGTCAAACTAACGTGGTCGGGGAGGAATAATAAAATAAATATCTATAATGGACCCTGCAGTACCTCCACGTACCACCGGGGGGACGAGGACCCACATTTGAGAACCACTGGTCTAGAGGATCCGGATCCAGATCCAGATGGATCCGGATCCAGGTGGATCAGAGTAGGTCTAACTGGTGTAAACTCACTGTCCAGCTTCTCCTCAGGTTCTGGGACACGTTCATCGCTGCAGGAAAAATACAATTAAAAATTAGATTCTATAAATTATTGATGACTTATTTCTATATAAATTTATAGTAATTTAGATTAAATTCATGTTAACGAGGCTGATTAATTAAAGTCTGATCTAGATCCGCATCATCAGATACTCACACACACTCTGCTTCTGGATGGAGGCTCTGATGAGCCAGAACACAGGGATGCTGGGAAACCTCCTCCTGTATCCCAGCATCAGGACCATCAGGACCATCAGGACCATCAGGACCAGGACCATCAGGACCCAGAGTCCTGGTGAAGCTCTGATGATGAGGAGCAGCAGCAGCTCTGACCTGGAAGAAGCTGGGTTCAGAGTGAAGACTCAGACCCAGAGAACGTCTGCTGCTGAAGCCCCGAGAGGGAGGAGCAGGAGGAGCAGCAGCAGGAGGAGCAGCAGCAGGAGCAGGAGGAGCAGCAGGAGGAGCAGGAGGAGGAGCAGGAGCAGTTTCTGCATCACACAGCTGTAAACAGAGAAAAACAAAGACAATTTTGCTGCAGTTTCATGTCAATTTCCTCCAAAAATCCACGTTTCAGGTTCATTTTCAGCTGAATTTCAGATTCTTTGACATCAACATTTCCTGTTTCAGTTTTGCTGTTCTCACCCTCTGTGCTGCTGCCAGCTGACTGGTGGAACTGGTGGAACCGGTTCCAGCTCCATGCTCCTCCAGCTCCTGGTTCAGTTCCTCCAACAGACACTTGATGCTGATCAGGTCGTCGCAGCAGTCCTTCACCCTCCTCTCCTCTGGAGAAACAACAGAGTTTAACACAGAATGTTAGATTTAGTAAATATTCTGCATAAATGACACATAAAACTCTCAGATACGACAGGAAGTTACTGATTCTATCTGCAGGGAAACATAATCCAGGCTGATTCATTAGAAAAGATCAAAAATCTGATTTTTCTGATCAGATGCATTTATAGAATATTTGTTATTAATCATCTGTCAAATATTATATTTATTATATTATTTTCTAATTGTTATATATCTTCATATTAGAATGTCTGATGCTGCTGTTGGATTAATAAATTAAATAAATCTGATCTTATATAGATGATGATATAAATAGAATAAATCAATAAAACAGTTTATATTTCCATGTTATTAACACTGATCTCACATTAGAATAATAACTCATGGATTATTTAGACTAATGCTGATTCATCAAAGATGATATTTGCTGTAAAACTGAATTTTTACATGTTTTTATTCTAATATTTTAAACTGTTTTCTCTATAACAGCAACAGAAATTAATTCTGACTCTTCTGTATTTCATTATTTATTTTAACTTTCTGACTTTTTAAAGTCTTTTTTTTATTTTTAACTCATATTTTAGACATTTTATCTCCTGTTTCTTTCTCAGCTCCAACATTAAATGAAGTATTTTTATTATATCTGTAATAAAACACTGTTGGATATTAATATTCTTCGTATATTTGCTGATTCTGACTCGTCTGTTGTCGCCTCATGTTGTAGATTTATTCATATTTATCATCATTTAAAGCAGGAAAACTGAATAAATCGACTGGTTTTACCTCAGTTCATTTATTAAATGTTAGATTCAGTGGTTTTATTCTTACTGTTGGCTTTCACCTCCCACTCCTGCCTCTCCCGGATCTTCTGGAAGTATTTGGCGGCTCTGACCTCCTCGAAGCTGAACTCTGACCCCTCACAGACGAGGTCGTCCTTGTTGTAGGCCGACGCCGTCTGGACGTCCTGGTTCCGACCCGAGAGTTTACCGGACGTCTCAGAGCGGGAGACGCTGCAGGAGGAGGAAACACACGGGTCAGGATTCATTTTAATATCATATAAACTCATATAAAATCATATAAATCTATATAAATCTATATAAATCTAATAGATGACGCTTTATTCCTCTGATCAACAGTCGGTTTTAGTGGATTAAACTCACGTTATGACGTATTTCGGTGTCGGCTTCTCCACAACAGCCTGAAACTGGGACATTTATTTCACTTTAATTGTGATTTTAATTCGTCAAACAGACCAGACCAGGACAGACAGACAGACAGACAGACAGACAGACAGACACACACAAACAGACAGACAGACACACACACAGACAGACAGACACACACACACACACACAGACAGACAGACACACAGACAGACACACAGACAGACAGACAGACAGACAGACACACACACACACACACACACAGACAGACAGACACACAGACAGACACACAGACAGACACACACAGACAGACAGACAGACAGACAGACACACACACACACAGACAGACACACAGACAGACACACAGACAGACACACAGACAGACACACACACACACAGACAGACAGACAGACACACACACAGACAGACAGACACACACACACACAGACAGACACACACACAGACAGACACAGACACACACAGACAGACAGACAGACAGACACACACACACACACAGACAGACACACAGACAGACACACAGACAGACAGACACACAGACAGACACACAGACAGACACACACACACACAGACAGACAGACAGACAGACACACACACACACAAACAGACAGACAGACACACACACAGACAGACAGACACACACACACACAGACAGACACACACAGACAGACACAGACACACACAGACAGACACACACACAGACAGACAGACAGACACACACAGACAGACACACACACAGACAGACACAGACACACACAGACAGACACACACACAGACAGACAGACAGACACACACAGACAGACACAGACAGACAGACACACAGACAGACACACAGACAGACAGACAGACAGACACAGACAGACAGACAGACACACACAGACAGACACACACACACACACACACACACACAGACAGACAGACACACAGACAGACACCTTGCTGTGGGCGGTCTCTCTGCGTGGGGACATCTGATTGGTTAACTGTGAGTTCTGTAGAGGGTTCACTCCTGATTTAATATTAAATAAAAACATTATATTTATAATATTTAATGAACAGAATCTTACATTAATATAAACATTCTAATAATAAAATAATAATATAATAAATTCACCTGCTGCTGTCGTCTGGCTCCTGGTTCTGGACTGAAACTGTCTGTAGATCAAATTAAAATTAAATGTATTATTTATTAATTCACCTTCATGTTTTCAACAAGCAGCAAATCATAAATATAAAGATAAATCAGTGGAATATTTAACACTTTTCTTTAAAAGTTACATTTAATCTGATTTATCTTCAATAATTTAATAAGAAAGACATGTTTATTTGATACAGAACATTAAAAACAGCTGATTGAACAGAGAAAAATTAAAAAACAACAAAAGAGTCAAGAAATTAAATAGGATTTTGTAGTAGGTGTGTGTGTACTACTGTGTGTGTGTGTGTGTTACCTGTATTACCCTGTGTGTGTGTGTGTGTGTGTTACCTGTATTACTGTGTGTGTGTGTTACCTGTATTACCCTGTGTGTGTGTGTGTGTGTTACCTGTATTACTGTGTGTGTGTGTTACCTGTACTCATTGAGGACACTCAGCTGTAGGTGTGTGTGTGTGTTACTGTAGGTGTGTGTGTGTTACTGTAGGTGTGTGTGTGTTACCTGTACTCATTGAGGACACTCAGCTGTAGGTGTGTGTGTGTGTTACTGTAGGTGTGTGTGTGTTACTGTAGGTGTGTGTGTGTTACTGTAGGTGTGTGTGTGTTACTGTAGGTGTGTGTGTGTTACTGTGTGTGTGTGTGTGTTACCTGTACTCATTGAGGACACTCTCAGCTGGCTGGGCCTGGTTCTCCACAGCTTTCTGGTAGACAGCTTCAGCCTGGTCCATCATCCCCCTGAGTTCAAAGGTCTGGGCCCAGGCCAGGTAGAGGGCGGCGGTCCTGGTGCCGACACCTTTACTGAACAGGTGGCTGTAGAGGGCGATGGGCTCCTGGTAAAAACCGGCCTGGAACACCAGGTCCAACACGTCCAGGACATTTATTACCATCACAGCAGTGATTCAACTTCATAAATGTTTAATATTAATAGATATAAACTGGTCCTGATGTATTTATATGGCTTCATGGTGCGTTCAGGGACACCTCGTTAACTCTAGAACCTATTAATCTATTCTGGATCCACCACAAATACTCGTTAGTTGCAGCCCTATAAATAAATAGAATGATTTTCTTTATTTTTATAATGATACCACAGCTTGGAGGCTTCATTAACAGTAGAAGAGCAGACAATAATAAAACCAACAGCCATAAACGCTGTGTAATCTGTGATATCGGAGTCAAACTTACACATTTGATGCAGTAGTTGACGTATCTGGTGTCGTTGGCGTATCTCTCCACATCTAAATATCTCTCTACCAGACTGTCCAACACCAGAGACATGCTGCTACCCGAGTCTGCAGGTAACTTCTGCTCCAGGTACGCCACAAACCTGCAGGACAACCAGAACAAATAACACTTAACAAACATAACTTCATTTAAAAAACAGATTTACTGCATAAAAACACAACCAACGTGATTTTTAGAATAAAAATAAGATGTTGACAAATAAAATAGGACACATATACACATGAGTGTTACTTCACACTGCTCATCTACAAGTTTATATTTTTGTAAGCTCTTATTCTGAAAATCCCTATAAAATAAGACGACACAGTAAATATTATATTAAAGTAAAAAAAAAGTTTTATTATGAACGGTTTTATAAACTATTTAATTCTTTCACATGTAAAAACAAGCAGATAAACTTAGTTATTTTCCATCACTGCTTATTATACTTCACATTTATCCTTTAATGACAATTAATAAACAATAATTAAAAGTCACGTGACTCACTTGTCCCATTGGTCCAGAGGATCTTCTCCTGTGTATGAGCTCAAGCTGCTTTCAAAACGTCTAAAAGGATAAATAAACACTCATTAAATCATTAAAACGTCATATAATACTATAAACATTAGTGTACCGTTACCATTAAAGCTAACCGCTAGCAGGAAGCTAACCGCTAGCAGCTAACCCCCGGGTGATACCAGAATAAAACGCTGATTTACCGTAAATACGAAGCGACGTCCATTTCACTCGGAGTTCAGATAAAATCCTTGAACTCATATAAATCCCAAACTGGACTTTTATTCGAGTATTTTTCCTGTTAAAATCAGTTTTCGCGGAGCCGCATCGCTCTTCGCTTTTTTTTTCTCTGCAGAATTTCAAATTTCGCGCTCAGCCAATAGCAACGCGAGTTCTCCACGGAGACGCTGAGGCCCCGCCCCCGCGGCGTGACGACACTTCCGGTAAAATAAATGTCAACAAAATAAAAGCAGAACGGGCGTAAATCTGTTTTATTTTGTTACGTAAATTTAAAATCCATAAATCTGCATTAGTGTTTTAACTACTTTGATATATTTATTATTTTGAGACACTGACTTATGTAATAAAACAGAAAAACGCGTCAATAACGACATTTTTTCTTTTATTTGAATTAAATGTTTTTAGTAAATCTCTTAAAACCATAAAACGCAGGTTACACCTCCTCAAATACTATTTAAGTTAGTATTTACAATACCAGCCGTTAATATTTAGTTATTTTTTAGTAAATGTCAGTTATTGATACTGTAACTGACGCTGTTTTTCATCAGATGCATTTCCTGGACACTTCAAAATAAAAGCATTTGCTTTTACAACCGGAAATAAGGTATTTTCAATTACCATTTAAATTAACTTGCAAATGAATTTAATCAACTGTGAATACTGCCTAATTATCAACTTAAATATTGGAATAAATAAAATGTATAGATCTCATTTCAAGTGTCTATTTCTTTATTTATTAATGTTTTTAATATTTAAATTGAATAAATTGAAATCATTTTAAAAATTTGACAATTTTAAGCATTTAAAATGTACTAGAATGTAATAACTAGTTAATAAACTAGTAAATTTAACCAATTACTTATTAGAAATCAAACATTAAACGATGAAACCAGTGGTTTGAACCTTTGAATTTTCACTATTTGCTGATATTTATCAAGTTATCATTAGTTTTATTTGACACTGGGATCCTCTAGGTTAAAAAACATCATTGTAATTAAGTAGAAATATGTTCTAGTCAATAATTCCTGTCTTTTCTGTCATTTTCATGATGAAATAAAACACACATCCGAGGTCAAAGTCAATAACTTTATTAGAAAAATAGGTTTACCTCACCTCACTGTACAGTATAAAACAATTCATTTGCAAGAATGCAAACACTTGTTAGCAAAAACAAAAGAAAACACAAAAAAACATCGACTCTTTAAATCTGTGATTCCAACAGAGTCAATACTAAAAAAACAAAATAATCTGGCTCTTCTTCACAAACTGGATAAAAAGAGAAAGAACGAGGAAATGAAAGTTTGATTCATGAGGCAAAAACTCGGATAAAACACGAGTTGTTGTTTCACCGGAGGAGGAAACAGCCTCGGTACAGTAGCACCATTAAAAAAAAACATTAAAAACACAGAAAACCAACAAGAAGCTGTGATTTTCAGTTCAGAAGCTTCTCGCTGATAAAACCTAATTCATGAGTTTTAAAGTTCCACCAAACGCCTTTAAACAGGCTCCAAAACACATCATTCATGTGATTCCCATGAAAACTACTCAACAAGTTATTGATCCATCAATAACAAATAGATAATATCACTCACACACACACACACACACACACACACACACACACACACACACACACACACACACACACACACTCACACACACAAGAGTTCAGGAGTTCCTGTTGGGGCCAAATAATTGATTCGACGGCCTTATTTGGGCCACGGGAAATTAAAATGTCTGCTAATTTACATACATTTGCATATAAATTAACAATAAGGAGCCAATTTGGATTCTTTCAATTAAAAGTTAATTGAATTTTTTCTATTAAAAGTGAATAAAAACTGATTTTTTCAGGCAAAACTGGACTTTGTTTCTTCAGGAACGAGATTAAAAGTCTGAAAATATCAAATAGTGTTGATTTCATCTTCATGGGATTTGTTGAAAAACAAAAAAACAACAAACAACAACAAACAGCAGCTCCAGTTTTTCCATGCGTTTTACAAACAAGGTGATTTTTTTTAAGCTAAAGATGAAAATAATATAAAAAGTTGTGGTGAGTTATTCTTTTTCCATGTTTTAGCACCAAGTCTGAATTAACAGAAACATGAATGTGCTGCATTAAAACCACAGATGAGTTTACAGACGTGTTGATGTGAAGCAGCTTCACTCAAACAATAAAATAAAACTAAGCAGAACACATCGGCCACAAAAACACACAATTCAGACGAAAGTCGAGGAGATAAGAGACGTTTTAGAGTCGTTTCACAGATAAATACGTTTGTTTTTAGTCCAAACATCTTCCAACGACTCACTAAACTCCATAAATACGTCTCTTCTATTAATTTATTATATATTATAATCAAAACTAACAAGAATCAAGTCGAAAGATTAAAGATTTTAGCAGAAAATTACACAAAACATGATTTTTAAAGGAATAATAAAGTGTTTTTGAATCAAAAGTATTGATGAGAGAAAATGAATAATTTATAGTTTTATTAAAACATTAATGTGAAGATTTAGTTGATTTTCACATGAATATTTATAGATTTTATTGTCTTTATGTGATGCATTTATATGCAGTAATTACTAAAAACCCACCTTAAATATGTTGGATACTTAATAGAAGATGTTTAATAAATTATACAAAAAGGTTTTATGTGAAAATTAAAGCTTCACATTAATAAAACTAAATATATTTATATATTCTCATAACTTTATGCATCCAAAATAACATCCAGCCTTTAAAAATCCACCTTTTTTAATTAAAATAAGCTGCTCAAAGTCTTTGGACTTGATTCCTGTTTGATTCTTTGACCTTTTAATAACTTTATTATTATAGTTATGATCTTTAGTGAGTCGTTGGCAGGAATTCTGCTGCTGACTCGTCTCTTTGGGTGAATTTATTCTTATTTATGATCCGGAAAAGAATAAAAATCCCTCGTTAATTCGTCCTTTACCTCCTCGACTACAACATTCCCCTCCATAGAAGACAGGATGAACCTCGGCTGCTGTTTTCACGCAGCTCAGATTCCACAAATAATAAAAACCAACATTTATAAAACAGTTTTCTGACCTGAAGACGGTCAGTCAGCGACATCAGTTCATTCAGAAACACAGACAAGCTGTTCAGGCTCATTCAGGAGCTCCAGCGAGCGACAGAGCAGGAAAAGTCCTCGAACACTGAGGTAGTTAAACCCTCGGCGGCTTTCAGTTCCTACACAACTCATGCTTTTTAATCCTGGAATGCCCGACTCTTTAAAAAAACACAAAAAACGGCAGGTTTCACACCTCGACGTGGTTCTAAAGAAGAAGAAGTTCCACTAAACGGACAAAAAAAACAAAAAGAAAAAAGTGCTTTTCCCCAGAAAGATGTCAAGTCTCATTATGGCATAATCTGGTCGGGATGAAAATAAAATAAAACACTGACGACTCTTAAATAATACAAAAATAAGAGCAAACTCAGCTCCTCCTGATTATGTGGAGCTGCAGGAGTCTGCTCCTTCCAGATTAAAGGAATAAAATCATCAAATAAAATACAAAGAGGGCTGGAATACCATTGGACCACTGAGTCAGGTGACCTTACCATCGCATCCCAGCAGCCTGCAGACAACACGCCGCCGCTCGGTCTTCATAGCGACACGTCAGGACCGGCCTCGACCTCTTTTCCCTGCTAGTCAGGTAACAAAAGGAAGCAATTAGAAACGGCATGAAAAACCAGGAGTGATTCACACACACACACACACACACACACTAACTGGTTGTGTCCCTCACACACACAGTCACTGCAGGACACCTTCAACGAATGGACGGGGCTTTCACTGCTTGTTTTGCAGAAGTTAAAAATAAAACAAAAAGCCAACATTCACAGATTCAACATGCAGGAAAATAAAGAGATCGTGGGGGAAAATAAAGAAAAATCAATGTGGACACGGGCAGAAGGGAGGAGGAGGTTAAAAGCAGCCAGAGTATTTATTAAATAAATATAAGCAGGGACATGCAGCAGTTTCCTCCCAACAACAGCACGACAGCAAACCTCTGGATCAAACATGCAGGATTAGTATCCAGGCCTTCAACAGCCAGTAGATCCTTCTGGGACAAGGAAAAGCTGGACTTTGACATATTAGTAAATCAAATTGTGCTTTTTTTTTAAAATTTAATTTATTATTTACTCCCCTTCTTCCCCTCCTCACCGGCAACAAACAGGGAGTTGAATGACTTGGATCGGAGGGGGCGGGGCTTATCTTTAAAAACACCCAATTAATTAATGATTTTAGGACATGATGAACTCAAAGAGGATGAATATGCGACTGTAAAAGATGCCAACTTGGAGAGAAGTGGGTGGTTTTATTTTGGAATTTGATGGCATGCATATATATATATATATAAAAGGTGTAAAACGCTGTGGTGGTCGTGGCGGTGAAGGGCCAAACGCTGGCAAACCTTTAAATCCATTTCCTTCCACAAGGAGCCTTTAAAAATTTGAAGGCAATTTGAAAGAGAGAATTTGCCGAAACATGAATTTGCAACACAATTTGAAGTTTTTTTGTACACGTGTGCGTGTAAATGTTTATTAAAGCAGACAAACAGCAAAGAATACAAGCCAAAATGTAAAGCCAAAAAATAGGACTGAGACCGTCCTTTTTTTTTTTTTCTTCTCTTTTCAATAACAAGACACGCATTTTACTTTGTGACAGTACAAATTGTATTTTCATTTGTTTTTTAAATACATGTTTAGGAGACATATGCTTTGTTGCTGTTAAGCTACTTAAAACATGGAAAAAACCAGAATCTCTAAAAACATACATAAAGCTATAGCCAAATAGACAGCTCGAGCACATATTGCATCTAAAAAATTTTCAAACGTTTATGGAAAAATCTTATGACCATCTTTTAAAAATAAAAAAACAAAAAAAACAAAACATAAAATAAAACCAGTTCGCCAGAGACAGGTGGGAGTGTGACTACTGTTTTTGAGTCCAAGCGGATTATTAAAATATGTACAAAAAGAGAGAATCTTGCCAGATGTCAATTATTTTTTTTTTTTTTTGGAGGAAAAAAAATAAAAATGCAGGCAACCGTTTGTTTTTTTGCGGGATCGAGGGCCAATCAGAGTCTCTAAATAAAAAAAACAAGACAAAACCAAAAAAGAAAGAAAAAAACACTTGTGTATTTTGTTATCAAAGCCCTATTTTTTTCTTTTTTTACTTCCACTGTTGCCCAAAAGAATCCTGATAAAATTCCTGGTTGTCAGATTTGTAACCGGAATAGTTACCAGAATGGTCACCGCCCTGCAGCGGTTGCTGAGCAATGGGTTGAGAGCCCCAGTTCTGATTATTGGTCTGGCGCCGCTTGGAATCTGGCTGGTTGTACCCGTCAGCTTTGCGCTTTCCTCCTACATTTCCACCGCGGCCACCACCCCGAGCACCACGTACCCCTCCTCGCCCTCTCGGCTGGACGCCTCCTCTCACGCCGCGCCCGCCGCCGCGGCCCGGTCCGGGCCCGCCGCGCTGGGGGAAGCCGGCCCTGCCTCTGGGTGCCCCGGCGCCGCCGCCTCCTCCGCCGCCGCGCCCCCTGGCCGGCGAGGCTCCGCCCCTAGCGCCCCGGCTGCCGCCCCGCCCCCGGCCGGGGGCCTGGAAGTCGTCGTAGCCGTAGTAGGGGTCGTCGTAGCCGCCGCGGTAGTTGTGGTAGTCGTAGCCGTAGTAGTCGTAGTAGTCCTCGTAACCGTAGTAGTCGGGCGGGTAGGCGTAGCCGCCACGGCCGCCGCCGCCTCCTCGGCCACGCCCCCTGACAGGGGGAGGCATGTGGGGGGGAGGAGGGTAGTAGTAATAGTCGTCGTACCTGGATGAGGAGAAAGGAGGAGGAGTTTCAGATCAAAAACAGGCGGAAATAATTATTAAAAACACTAAATATAAGACATTTATCAGCTGGACCCCCCCATGTTCCTCAAAATGGTTTGGTCCAGATGTAAAATACATGAATATATACAGTGATTTTAGGTAAATAGACAGTTTTTGATAAATGGCTTGGGACAATATTTATGATTAATTAAGTTAATTAAGACTTGTTTCTGATCATTTAGTGTTGGAATTAAAATATTTCAGCCCCATAAACCTTCATATATCTGCTGGTTTTTCCAGATAAAATGTGTTTAATTAGATTTCCACATCGAGTTGTGTTGCTGTTTTGAGGTGAATTTGTGATTTAACTAAATTTGATTTGACATTTGTAGATAACTCTTGACTTGAGTTTCATTCCTCGATTACAGGATCATTGATTTAACGGTGTGATGTGAGTCTCTGGTATATTTTGTGGACATTCTCAGTTTCTCCGAGCATCAACCCCCGTCTCCTCTTACATTTGTGTTTTCGCCGCCTGCCTCTGAGCTTTCCTCTCCTTCCTCTTCTGATCTGGAGGTTTAGCGAAGACGATCTCGATGGGTTCTCCCTCCAGCTCCTTCCCGTTCATCTCGTCCAGGGCCTGGAAACGACGAGCGTTAGCGACAAGTAACAGAAAGCGTCGTTAAAACCCTCCTCGGCGACGCCCCCTCACCTTGACGGCTCCGTCTCGCTCCTCGAAGTGAATGAAGGCGTAATCCTTCAGCTTCTTCACTCGCTCCAGTTTCCCAAACTCACTGAAACTCGTCTCCAGCAGCTCCTCAGTGACGCCGTTGGCCAGATTCCTCACGAACAAAACCTTCACCTGAACAGACAAATGTTCAAGGACGACACCATGAGCTGCAATGATGAGTTTCATTTAAATATTTAATAAAATATATTTTATTCATTCATGTCGCGTAGAAACGGAACAAATTCTTTTTTTAGACTAAACATGATTCTAGAATCAATTTCTACTGGTGAGTGATGAAGGCTTTAGGATATAATGTAAAGGAATTATAATATATAATATAAAAGAATTCAGTCTAAATATATCAAGTTATATGATAAACTCAGAAAAAAGCTTTAGATTTTATATAAAAAATTTCATTAGACAAAATAAAAATGAACAAAACTATAAAAAATATAAAAATGATAAAAGACGTATATATTAAAAATGTCAAAATTAGGTAAAAAAAAACAGAAAAAGATATTTAAAAAATTAATTTAAAAATCTACAAAAAAAATACTTAAAATGTTTTTAATCAATAAAAATGTAAAGAATATGAGTCAAAAATTATTTAAAAAAAGTAAAAAATAATTTTAACTTTAAAAAATAAAATATTTAAACAAAGGTAAATTAAGATTATGAAAAATAAATCACTTTATTAAAAAAATATTAAATTATTTAACAGTTTTTCAGAATCCTGAAGGAATAACTTCATAATGTTTAACATTTTAACTGTTAGAATTAATCCAATAACATTAATTCATCTTTACAGCCTCATAAGCCATAAATGAACCTACTACTACGTTAAATGAGCTTCAATCCTTTCAGAATAAGAGTCTAAACATGTGGACCTCCTCCCTCCTGGTGGACTGACCTTTGCCATGACCTCAGGGTCGGGGTCTTCGATGGGGTCGGCCCACTCCACCGTCACCACGTTGCCCCAGACCTTCACCTTCCCGCTCATCAGCCTCCGCCGGGCCTGAGCCGCCGTCTTGTGGTCCTCGTACTCCAGGAAGCAGAAGCCGCGGTTCTTCTTCTTGTCGTCGGGCTGGTGGTAGAGGATGACGTCACTGAGGCCCTCTGGGACAGGAGGGGGGGAGGGAAACGCACGTTGTGATGTCACACCTTCACGGACCGACAGCTCAGACGAGGAGTCGTCTTTAGTTGTTTTTACCTGTGACTTTAGCGAACTCCTCGACGATCTGCTCCTTGGTTTTACTCTTGGGGATGGAGCCCACGAACAGACGGTTGTTGGCCACTGATATACAGACGCCGATGTGTTTCCCCGGCCGGATCTCATGATTATTACACTGAGAAAAACACAAATACAGTAAAAATGGAGCATTTACAGAGACGTCAGGCCTGATGAATGGCTTTATTTTTCACAATAAAAGCACCAGTTCTGGTGGGAACTCAGTGAGAATCTTTTAATCTCAAAATAAAATATTTAGTTTTAATCAGTTTGATCATTAAATACTGATCAGTGACTAAAAGTTTTAAACAGTAAAATGACTGAATATAGAACATGTTGAAGTCACGTTTATTTCTTTACGTCATTTGTCCTGTTTTATAAATTAAAAGCTGAATTATTCCTGTAAATATTCAATAATTTAGATAAAAAGGTTTATTTTTAATCCTCTGATCTACAGCAAATAGGACGTGGTGAAAATACTAATAAATTTTAAAGGTGAACATACGCTTTTAATTTGAAAGGAAGAAATATATAATATTGATCTGATTTTCCCTTTTTTCCCTGGAAAACGTGTGATTTGGATTCATTGATCATAATAAAACTAAACAGTCATATCCCAGTAATTCCTGCTTTAATTCCTCTCTGAACTGACCAGTTTGACGGCCTCCTGGGCCGCCTCTTTAGTGCAGAAGGTGACGAAGGCGTAGCCGCGGTTCAGGCCGCTCAGCGGGTCCATCATCAGCCTCAGGTCCCAGATGGGACCGGCCTTCTCGAACAGAGGAACCAGCTCGTCTTCAAACAGGTCGCGAGGAATCTTCCCCACGAAGATCTGAGAGGAGAAAGAGGAGGAAACGTTTGAGGAGGAATTAACGTCACCTGCAGCAGCTTTGAAAGCAGATGGAAAATGAGAAACGTCTTTATTTCTATGACCTGAAACACCTACATGGAAATGTTCACATGGATTTTTAGTTTTATTTATACATTTGTGTTATAAAATAACTTATGCATTTGGTTCCTTTTCCAATTGAAATGTGTCTTAATTGTCTAATGCTCTTTTGTTGTTTTTATTTATATATGTAAAACATGCTACACCACATATACTCTATTCCAGTGGTTCTCAACTGTGGGTCCTCGTCCCCCTGGTGGTACATGGAGGTACTGCAGGGGTCCAAGAAGCTTTTATCTATATGTATCTATGTTCATACACTGAATTATAGATATTTAATTTATTATTCCTCCTCCGACCAAGTTAGTTTGACCCGTTAACCCATCGTCACTCGTCTCCTATACAGTCTATGCTCGTTAACGACCTGCTGTTACCATGACAACGCACTCCTAACGATGGAGACGTGGCTAAAGCTGAAAATACAGATAAACAAGTGAGAACGAAAGTCATTAATGATGTGATGAAGTAATGATTACAACACATTTTAGTTATTTATGTAGATTATTTCCTGCCATCAGAGACCAATGTACATTTAGCCTGTTTGAGTTTTGACTGGTTTTATATAAATATTTATTAATTAAATGTTTTTCAGTATTTGTCAGTTTCACTGATACAAGTAGTTTATCTTTAATAAATCACTGATTTTACAGCACAGCATCAGGGGGAAAACATTTAAAAAGATGGAACATCACTGAAAAAGTCTGAAAACCACTGATCTATTATACAGATTTGGTGAAGCTTATTTCCAGGTATGTTAAAAAAAAAAACTTTCCAAAACTTCTCACTCAGAAACTGCAGTTTTCAAAAAATAACATGGTTTTTATACTGTGTGTTATTCCTCTCTCTGTGTGTGTGTGTGTGTGTGTGTTATTCCTCTCTGTGTGTGTGTGTGTGTGTTATTCCTCTGTGTGTGTGTGTTATTCCCCTCTCTCTGTGTGTGTGTGTTATTCCCCTCTCTCTGTGTGTGTGTGTGTGTTATTCCTGTGTGTGTGTGTGTTATTCCCCTCTCTCTCTCTGTGTGTGTGTGTGTTATTCCCCTCTCTCTCTGTGTGTGTGTGTGTGTTATTCCTCTGTGTGTGTGTGTGTTATTCCTCTGTGTGTGTGTGTTACTCCCCCCCCCCTCTCTCTGTGTGTGTGTGTTATTCCCCTCTCTCTCTGTGTGTGTGTGTGTGTGTTATTCCCCTCTCTCTCTCTCTGTGTGTGTGTTATTCCTCTGTGTGTGTGTGTGTTATTCCTCTGTGTGTGTGTGTGTTACTCCCCCCCCCCCTCTCTCTGTGTGTGTGTGTTATTCCCCTCTCTCTCTGTGTGTGTGTGTGTGTTATTCCCCTCTCTCTCTGTGTGTGTGTGTGTGTGTTATTCCCCTCTCTCTCTGTGTGTGTTATATCGTCTCACCTCTGTGCCGATGGTGGGCTGTACTCCAGCGTAGACGCTCTCTGGAGGCGGTCCTCCATACTTCCTCTGGCCCGTGGTGACGTCCAGCGTGTAGTCGGTTCTGTCCAGCAGCTCCTTGATTTTGGCCTCGTCGGGACCTTTGGTGGAATCTGACACTTTCGTTCCCTGTTTCTCCCTCTGACGGTACGTCTTCATCACCCCACACAGGAAGGCACTTTTGTTCTGGAGGAGAGGACGACAAACGGGTTAAAACCACACGTCCACGCGCTCTTAAAGAGAAACGGCAGAAAGATTTAAAGATTTTATAACGTAAGACACTTAAAGACAAAATAAATGCATTTATCATTTTAGGGCTGCAACCAACTACTACTCGGATTAATCCATTGACCAGTTTACAGATTATTTTAATGATTAGTTTGGTTCATAAAATTGTGTAAAATGTGGATCTGTGTAGAGACTAAAGAAACCAGAAAATAATCAGAGAAATGACTCAAAACCATTATATAGTATAGTTGGTGATTAATTAATCCATTGTTGCAGCCATAAATCGTTTGATTAATTCACTATCAGAATAATATTTACCTGCAGCTGAGAAGAAGTTGGATATAATTTTACACCAAAACAACTGTTTTGCAATAACTCCTAAGTTATTTTTATATATTCTCTGAAGTTGTGCTGTTAATTAAAAACCTCCTGCAGCTGTTTGGACCAGAACCCACCAGCCGACCCCTCGGAACCCACCGGCCGACCCCTCGGAACCCGCTGGCCGACCCCTCGGAACCCACCGGCCGACCCCTCGGAACCCACCACCAGCCGACCCCCAGGAACCCACCAGCCGACCCCCAGGAACCCACCAGCCGACCCCCAGGAACCCACCAGCCGACCCCTAAGAGCCCACCAGCCGACCCCTCGGTACCCACCAGCCGACCCCTCGGTACCCACCAGCCGACCCCTAAGAGCCCACCAGCCGACCCCTAAGAGCCCACCAGCCGACCCTTAGGAACCCACCAGCCGACCCCTAGGAACCCACCAGCCGACCCCTAGGAACCCACCAGCCGACCCCTAAGAACCCACCAGCCGACCCCTAAGAACCCACCAGCCGACCCCTAAGAACCCACCAGCCGACCCCTAAGAACCCACCAGCCGACCCCTAAGAACCCACCAGCCGACCCCTAAGAACCCACCAGCCGACCCCTAGGAACCCACCAGCCGACCCCTAGGAACCCACCAGCCGACCCCTAGGAACCCACCAGCCGACCCCTCGGTTCCAGCCTGTATCCAGGTGTCGGTAACTGACCTGCACGTGTGACAGGTCGCTCTCTTTGAACTGGACCAGAACCTGCAGCGCTCCCTCCTCGTTGAACTCCTTCAGAGCTTCCAGGGCCCGTTCGTCCAGGTCGCTGTGTGCTACCAGGCCTGAAGGAGGGAAAGGTTACAGGACAGGGTGTTAAACATGTGGCTCTGGGACCAAAAACCAGGCACGCTGAAGGGTTCCGTCCGGTCCACCAGAGGACTGTAGGAAAACGTGAATAAAAGACGTTCCAGTTCGCGTTTCTTCACAGAAATGTGACGTCAGTGAGAACCTTTCAAGGCTCAAGACATAAAATATTTATATAAAAGAGATAATTCACCTGCTGCTGAAAATAATAAGTATTGATCAGCGACTAAATGATTGGAATTAAAAAGCAACAGTAGACCGAGTAGAACTGGATGTTTCTTATGTCATTCGATTAATCCTGTAAATATTTATAATTGTAGGTGTTTTGCTGGCTTGGATTTAATTGTGTTGAATGTGGCTCCATGAACTAAACTAAATGGTTTTACTGGAAGAGGCGGAACAAAAACAGTAGAGGCACCGAGAATAACTTTAGTTATGTTTAACTTTAAGTTTCATCAACGTTTTACAGTTGTGTAAAACAGTCAAGTTTAATCATTATCAATATTATTATCAGTGTTTTTGTTTCGCAGCAAGTTTCTCTCAGTTTCTTTTAGATACGAAGCAGAAATCAACTTCACTCTCAAACTGCTGATTTCAAGACATTCACATCAACTGTTCAACTCTAACTTTAAGCTGTTTCTGCTTATGTCACAATACCCGCCGGCTTTAATTATCCTTAGTTACACACAGTCAGTCCATTGTTGCTTCAGGTCACAGACTCAATGTGGCTGTGAGTTTCTCAAGGTTTAATCTAAACGAGAGGATGCAAACGCAGCTTTTATTGACATTTCCTCCTTTACCTCGCTGCTCAAGTGATGAGTTTAATATTTTAATTAGAGCTTCATCTACAGGTTTTCACTGATGAGAAAATAGTGAATATTATGCATGTTTCATTTCCTAGATCACTCATGTTTTCAATGAAACATCAGGAAAAAACATGATGCACATTCTCCTAAAGCTACAGTCAATGTCCTCAAATTACTAATATGTTATTTACTATTATTATATCATCATAGGAAAAGCTAATCCTTTTGGTGTGTATCAGTAAAAATTAAAGATGATTTTTATTAATGAGTTACCAAAATAAAAGTCAATTTCCTACTTGATTATTGTTTGCAGCAAAGTTTCCACAGGTTTATTGGGAGCATTGTTACACAAAAAGCTGCAGATTAGTATAAAGTTTATGGTTGATTCGTGTTTTTCTGTAATAATCCCACTATAACAATCGCTTTATGTAGTTTCTGAAACAGAAACATGTATTAAGTTCTCAGGGATTAGTAAAAACCTGTCAGAAGGTGAAAATCTTCCCACAAACGTGATAAATCTCTTGTATAATAAAAAACCTGCATTTAGATTCTGCTTGTTGCTGCAACTGAACGTTAAAGGTTCACAAACACATCAATGTTAGTGAATGCAGGAAAGTTTCCAACAACAGGAGAAAGTACATGTTGCTTTAACTTTGTTTAATTCTCAACCGGTTCAGCAGGATCCGTGTTACAGTAAACCGCCGTACCTGCTACGTAAAGTTCGTCCAGCTTCTCAGCGACTTTCTGCGGTAAACCAGCCTCCAGCAGCGCCTCGAAGTGCTCCGAGTGGGTCACCTCCTCGGCCGCGGTGGTGTCCATCGGTTCCTCCGTCCCGTTCCCGTTCACATGATCCGTGGCCATGTCTCCAGACAACTGGAGGTTAGAACAGAAGCTTCAGCAACACAATCTAACAAATAAACTGGTTTGTTGGTGTAGTTGCAGACAGGAGCTGAAAGAAGCTGCAGATAATTCAGCTGCAGATTAAACGACTAACATCCCAAACAGGGTGATTTATGCAGTAAATACATTAATCATTAGTCAATGCATTTACTCAGCACGAGTGTTTTGTTGTGTTGCCACACTTTTAAACAACATGAACACAAAATGTACATTAATAGAGACCTGATGAATGATTCTTATAACTGGATTTTAAGACGTTTTTGACTTTCATCTTGCTAAACATTTGGTGCATGCACATGCAACAAAACAGCAATAAATAATATATTATAGTTTCAGGTTTTTAAATCTGTGAATCCACATGTTGATGTTTTACATTTTTGTTAGTAGCCCTTCCTAGTATTCCCAGTTGCAGCATGTCAACACTAGATTTATACATTTTTGGATATTTTACCTTTAAGTATGTTATTTTTTTTGTCAAGTAGAAAGGCAAAAGTGCTTTAAATCCAGGCATACGTTTATATTTTATTAGCTCTTATTCATCAAGTTTATTTACAGAGTCATCAAGTTGAGTATTTTGTATATTTACTTTAAAAGAGTTTCACTATTTGACATATTTATTGTTTTACCGTATGACACAACTGCAAAACACCAAATACAGGATATCTACTAATTTAAAGGGTTAAAGCTACTTATAAATAATACCAAAGAGAGTTTTCTAAAAAGACATTGACCCACATTATTTATTTATATATATGCATTCCACTCACACTATCACACTCGTTCATTCAGAAATTCTGCAATGAAAAATGCCAAATATCGTTTCAACTCGGTTATATGAGTTAGATCATTTGACACGTAAATGGAGATTAAAATTCAATTAATTGCACAGTCCTGCATAAAAGCGTGTGTAGTTGTTTCTACACTGATCCACCACGCCTCTGTTAGCATGTTAGCCTGCTAGCTCCTGTTAGCATGTTAATGCTAGCCCCCGTTAGCCTCTGTTAGCATTGATTTTTCCAGCTCGTGCAGGACCCAGCGGAGGATCAATACAGAATATTCGTAACTTGAAAAAAACGTTAAACGATTAATAAACCCCCCTCGGTTGGCTCGTGCATGTAGCCGGAATCCAACGATACCGTTTTACCGGTTTTTTCAGGCGTCGCGGCCTGTTTTTTCAAAATGCCGGGTACCTCCAGACATTGTTTGTGCATCTCGCGCTAAAACCCCGCGGTTTAAACGCCACACGCTGCGGTGACAGAGCGAGGCGCCCCGGCCGGGTTCTTACCATGCGGGTCTGAACTCGGTGCGTGATGCTGCTCCGCCGTGTTTGAAGCGTTAATAAAATAAAATATCACGCAGCCGCCGCTTTCAGGTGGTTTCTTTACTCCCGGTGAAACAAAATGGCGGCGACGTAACGTCGCGAGCTCTGCTTCTGGCCTGGATGCGCGGGGTTTCTTATGGCGCCTCCCACGGGCTGCTCAGTTTTCGCAGGTGAATGACGTCAGTGTCCGCTCCCATTGGCTCCTCCTAAAGGTGCTGCGCGTCTATTATACGTCAGGGGGCGGTGACATGTTTATTTATTTAGTATAATTCTATACTTGAAATAAAAATATATGAACAATTTCACCACATATAAAAAATTAAAACAAAACCAACAACACAATGAATAAAATATTCTGGTTTTAAACATACACAGGGTAATTCCCAGTGACGTCAGATTATAGTCAGAAAGTTTTATATGTATTTTACAGATTTAAAAAAAAGATTAATTCATCTTTGTTTCAGTTTTTTTATCTTTAGAGATAAACATCATTACTGTCAGAGTTTTTTTTATGAATATAGATTTATGTATTAAGGATTTGCCTAAAATAGTAGAAATATAAACAATATATTTGTATTTATATTTGCAAATTGGATAATTTATCTTTAATTTTATTTATAAGTTATAAGTCTTAAAATGAACTACTTGTTTAATGAATTTAGTCATTGTTATTGTGGTTGTCCTGTGCTGTTGTGACATATAAAGTAAATGAAGAAAAGCAGAAAGATCAAACACGTTCTGGAGTATATATTTGGACGCAAAACGTGTCAAAAAACTGGAAATTATTAAAAAAATAATAATCGATTGGCTTGAAAAACCCTGTTAAACCCAAGGCGCTGTAACATAAAGACTCTGCCTCCATCTAGTGGCTGAACGGTGTATTACACCCTGAATAAATCCAGCTGGAAACAGCGACATCTGGTGGAGTTTTGATTGAAATGCAGCATCAGAAATGAATTACAGTATTATTTTATTAAGATATCATTCCACAACTGTCCATTATATCTACATCTACCAAAGATGCAACAAATCTAATAAAAAATACACAACAATTGTCAAAAGAAATCACTTTATTGGACTATAGAAACCAAACAATGACTTTATTTCGGCAAAACTTTAACACTGTTGTTAACATTTCATATTTCTGTCTAGAAATCTTTTTTCTTTTTAGACATCATCTTTAGAATTGTCTTAGTCTGAACTAACTGTTCATTCTGACATTTAAACTGTAAATACAGTCACTTTATTCGTCCGTCCTCATCTGTTGATGTTGAACGTTGAGAAAACGAATCACTGCAGCTGCACCACGTGAGAAAAAGACCTGAACCTTTAAAAATAAAGGTGCAGGACAGAGGGGTGGCCATGGGGGCAGCTACTGGAACCTTTAACCTACTAGCAAAGCTGTGGTTCTGTGGTAACTGCCCCGACTCACCACCTCTGGTGCAGAGGCACAGAATCAATACCAGGAGTCGACTCCAGAGGAACGTTCACATCCAGACACGTTCAACGCCAACGTTTCCTATCGATGTTGTGACGTTCAACGTGTCTTTGTGTGTTTTACAGAAACATAAAGTGTTAACGTTTCTTTCTGGAGGCAGAACATTAATA
Source organism: Lepturacanthus savala (assembly GCA_030544235.1). Taxonomy (NCBI): domain Eukaryota; kingdom Metazoa; phylum Chordata; class Actinopteri; order Scombriformes; family Trichiuridae; genus Lepturacanthus; species Lepturacanthus savala. The sequence goes on along the minus strand of CM060477.1, from coordinate 1,000,796 downwards.
GTAATTAACACACACACACACACACACACACACACACCGTCAGCAGCCTAACACCTAGCTTGCGTTCTTGCTGCTCCTCTTCTTCTTCTTCTTTGGTGCCTGTTTCTTGGGGGTGGTGGTAGTTTCAGGCGTGTTCTCAGACTCTGTTGCTGCCTCTGATTTGGCTGCTGCTTCTTCTGTTACCTGCACAGGTGGAGCTGGCTGCTCTGGAGCCGCTGGTTTCTGTTCTGTTGGTGGATCGATGGAGGCGTTCTCTGGTTCTGGTCTGACAGCAGATTCCTGTTGGATCTCCTCTGGTCTGGCTTCGGCCTGTGGTTCTTCTTTTGCCGCTTCTGGTTTCAGGTCTGCCGGTGTCTTCTCCGTCTTCTCCTCGGCTGGTTTGAGATCTGCCTCCTGCTCTTTGGCCCGACGTTTGGTCTCGAAATGGGCGAAGGCCGAGGCCACGATGTCTTCTTCAAAGTCCAGGTCTTCGCTCTCCTCCTTGACGTCTTCGACGGGCGTCGCCAGCAGCGCGGCGGCGAACTCCTGCAGCTTGGCCTGCTCCTCCTTCAGCCGGGCCATGTCCCTCGTCAGGACCGGGTCCTTTTCCTGGATCTCCTGCAGCTCCTGGACCTCATCCGGGGTCAGTTCCGGTTTCTCAGGTTCTTCAAGACCCTCGACCTCTGGGATTTCGGCAGACTCTACGGTGGTGAAGATCTTTGGGAGGTTGGAGTTGGCCTGGCGGACTTCCTTGATCTTTCCGTAGAGGGCCTTCCTCTCGGTCTGCAGAGCCTGACAAAGCTTCTCCAGTTTCTGAATCTTCAGGACGAACAGCTCGAACTCTTTGTTTTTCTCAGCTCTCTGGAACAAGAGAAGGGTCGAGATTTGTCGTTGGATCTAAGAAGTAAAGCTCCCCTAACCCCAAACACCTGAACATCAACAAACCTCTTCCATCATGTCAGTCAGAGCCTTGTTGCAGTTCTCAAACCTCGTCTTCCACACATTCGACTCTTTCTCCAGCTTCTTCATCTTCTCTGACATCTAAAACAGGGAAAGACACTAAAATCTGGACGTCCAGGTATCTGAAGATATGAGACAAACTTGTCCATCTATTCATTTCATTCACACCCAGACAGCTTCATATCTGTCTCCACCTACATTGTCCATCTCCTTCTTGAAGCGGACGTAGATTTCATTGCTCTTGGCCAACGTCTCCTGGAACTCATCAAACTTCTGTGAGTAGAGTGTCAACTTTGGACAGAAGAGAGAAAACGGTGAGACGTAAGAAAACACACGAAACGATGGAGAATAAGATGAAATGTTGTTGTTATAATGCAATAATACGACAGTTAAAAATTGAGAAAATCTTGATCTTAATTAATGACAAACAGCTGCAGAATAAACAGTTATTATAAGAAACTATCGATTAAAGTTATGCACAACTAGAACAACTAGAATAATTGATGTTATCTCTATTATCAAGGTGCTTGAACACAAATAGCAAAATAAATATCAAACAGGTAAATAATTTAGTATGTATTTATTTATTTGGTGTATTTTTTCATTGGAGCATATTGTTCTCAATGCTTGTGTTTCATGGTTTTATGGTTTTTATGCTCTATTGTTCAGAATCAATGATTTTCAAGACGCACGATTCCCAATCACCCTCCAATCAAGTTCCTCCAATCACCCTCCTCCACTAACATTCGTCCAATCACATTCCTCCACTAACATTCGTCCAATCACATTCCTCCACTAACATTCGTCCACTAACATTCGTCCAATCACATTCCTCCACTAACATTCGTCCAATCACATTCCTCCACTAACATTCCTCCACTAACATTCCTCCACTAACATTCGTCCAATCACATTCCTCCACTAACATTCGTCCAATCACATTCCTCCACTAACATTCCTCCACTAACATTCGTCCAATCACATTCGTCCAATCACATTCCTCCAATCACATTCCTCCAATCACATTCTTCCAATAATATTCGTCCAATCACATTCCTCCAATCACATTCCTCCAATCACATTCCTCCAATCACATTCCTCCAATCACATTCCACCAATCACATTCCTCCAATCACATTCCTCCAATCACATTCCTCCAATCACATTCCTCCAATCACATTCCACCAATCACATTCCTCCAATCACATTCCTCCACTAACATTCGTCCAATCACATTCCTCCAATCACATTTGTCCAATCACATTCGTCCACTAACATTCGTCCAATCACATTTGTCCAATCACATTCCACCAATCACATTCCTCCAATCACATTCCTCCAATCACATTCCACCAATCACATTCCTCCAATCACATTCCACCAATCACATTCTTCCAATAATATTCGTCCAATCACATTCCTCCAATCACATTCCTCCAATCACATTTGTCCAATCACATTCGTCCAATCACATTTGTCCACTAACATTCGTCCAATCACATTCCTCCACTAACATTCGTCCAATCACATTCCTCCAATCACATTTGTCCAATCACATTCGTCCACTAACATTCGTCCAATCACATTTGTCCAATCACATTCCACCAATCACATTCCTCCAATCACATTCCTCCAATCACATTCCACCAATCACATTCCTCCAATCACATTCCACCAATCACATTCTTCCAATAATATTCGTCCAATCACATTCCTCCAATCACATTCCTCCAATCACATTCGTCCACTAACATTCGTCCAATCACATTCGTCCAATCACATTCGTCCACTAACATTCGTCCAATCACATTCGTCCAATCACATTCCTCCAATCACATTCGTCCAATCACATTCCACCAATCACATTCCTCCAATCACATTCGTCCAATCACATTCGTCCAATCACATTCCTCCACTAACATTCCTCCAATCACATTCCTCCAATCACATTCCTCCAATCACATTCGTCCAATCACATTCGTCCAATCACATTCCTCCACTAACATTCCTCCAATCACATTCCTCCAATCACATTCCTCCAATCACATTCCTCCACTAACATTCGTCCAATCACATTCGTCCAATCACATTCCTCGTTAACGTCTTGTATGTGTTTAACTCTTCAGGGGGCGGAGCTACCTCCTCTACACCCATGATATATATATAACGTTGTCCCCTGTAAAGTGGGCGGAGCCTGGCTGCTGGCCCCGCCCCGCAGGTGTGTGTATCAGGAGTATTCACCTGCGCCTGCATCCCTTTGCTCTGCTGTGTGAGTGTGTGAGTCTGCAGCTTCCACTCAGCCGCCTGAAGCAGCAGCTGTTACACACAAACACAGTAAAACACAGTCAACAGTCAGTTACCTTCTTCTTCAGGGACAGCTCCTGCTCCTTCATACCGAAGCATTTCTTTGTTTTGTCAATAGCCTCCCTAAGCAGCTACGGACAAACAAACAAACAAACAAACACACACACACACACACACACACACACACACACACACACACACACACACACACACACACACACACACACACACACACACACACACACAGAACCACAGCTCTGAGCATCAGAATAAACAGGAATCAGACAGAATTCATCTAGAAAACCAGCTTCACACTGAAAGTTTATTTAATTCTGTCTGTTTTAGTATAAATAAAACCAGATTTAATTAATGAAATCAAGACAAAACATTTAAATAAGCAGAATAAAATAAACGGAATGAAATAAATCACAGTTAATCATCTAATACTGTAAATACAACAGAGATTAAATGACATTTTATCTCATATTTTTGACATTTTAGATCAAATTTTTAAATTTGAATCACATATTTTTGAAATTCTAGCTCAAATTTGGACATTTTGCCTCATATTTTTGACTTTTAATCTCATATTTATGACTTTTTAGATCAAATTTGGACATTTTATCTTGTGTTTTTGACCTTAAATCACAGTTAATCATCTAATACTGTAAATACAACAGAGATTAATTGATTATTATAACTTTATATGTTATAAAAACAAACTTATCAACACAGATTATAAGATATGAAGGAAATTATGACATGAATGCAAAGAGTGACATAAACTGTTTTAATTATAGTTTAATTATCTAACAGCTTTTAACTGTTTATGTGACATTTATATGTTTTAATTTGATTTTACACGTTATAATTTATGTTTATGTTGTTTAATTTGGTGCAAATACATGAAAACATGTTATAATAGGTTATGATTTGATGCTTTAATATTACAGTTTACATTTATATGTTTTAATCAGTGTTTTATCTATTACAGCATCTACTTATTTGTCAGTTTATCTCAGTAACTGAACCAGAAACAGAGTTTTCCTGCGTCTCCAGCCTGATTTTCACTGATAATAAAGTTTATTCTCATGTTATTAAAGTTTATAATAAAGTTTATTCTCATGTTTTAATGTTACAGACACTGATAATAAAGTTTTTTTTTCTAACAGACACTGATAATAAAGTTTTTTTTCCTAACAGACACTGATAATAAAGTTTTTTTTCTAACAGACACTGATAATAAAGTTTTAATCTCACAGACACTGATAATAAAGTTTATTCTCATGTTTTAAACTAACAGACACTGATAATAAAGTTTTTTTTCCTAACAGACACTGATAATAAAGTTTTGTTTCCAACAGACACAGATAATAAAGTTTTGTTTCTAACAGACACTGATAATAAAGTTTTTTTTCTAACAGACACTGATAATAAAGTTTTTTTTTCTCACAGACACTGATAATAAAGTTTTTTTTCCTAACAGACACTGATAATAAAGTTTTGTTTCCAACAGACACTGATAATAAAGTTTTGTTTCCAACAGACACTGATAATAAAGTTTCTCCTCATGAACTCACGTATTCCTTCTCCCTCTTGTGCTTCTCCTGGGCGTCGGCCAGCAGAGCATTGGCCTGTTGGAGTTTAGCCTCGGTCAGTTTCTGCTGCAGATCACGATGTTTGTTGATCTTCTCCAGACTCTGAGGAGACAGAAGCTGAGTTTCTACACCTTTAAATGGAGTTTCACAGCATTAAAGGGACATTTCACTGATTTACAGCTCAACCAGCGGATTATTGGTAAAATAAAGTAGTAAAAAGATTAGTACTTTAATAAAAACACTTTATTTAGTGATGTAGCTGAGGTTTTCTCTTCTTTTGGGGGATTTTTGACCTTTGACCTCCTCACCTGCTCCCTCATCTCACACTGCAGCATGAGGTTCTCCAGCTTCTCCGTCAGGTTGCTGTTCTCCAGGCAGAGTTTGGAGTTTCTGCTGCTGTGCTGCTGGATCTGATCCTGGATTTCAGCCAGCGTGGTCTGGAAGTGGCTGCTGATCTCCTCACGCTTCCTCTCGTCCTCACGGCAGCTCTGCAGCGTCTCCTCCTGCAGGGGGCGACGAAAACACGTTTCAACAGAGAACGATCACTGCTGTAGAGGATAAAAGGTGGAGGTTCACTGCTGCAACTGTTCCAATACGGAGGAGAACCCAGGGTCAGTTTACTGGAAGAATAAAAGGTTGATAGAGGATGTATTATCATAAAATAATGACCAGAGATATCAGTAACAACATATAGAGATATCTGTAACAACCTATAGAGATATCTGTAACAACATATAGAGATATCTGTAACACTATATAGAGATATCTGTAACAACATATAGAGATATCTGTAACAACCTATAGAGATATCTGTAACAACCTATAGAGATATCTGTAACAACATATAGAGATATCAGTAACAACATATAGAGATATCTGTAACAACATATAGAGATATCTGTAACAACCTATAGAGATATCTATAACAACCTATAGAGATATCTGTAACAACATATAGAGATATCTGTAACAACATATAGAGATATCAGTAACAACATATAGAGATATCTGTAACAACATATAGAGATATCTGTAACAACCTATAGAGATATCTATAACAACCTATAGAGATATCTGTAACAACATATAGAGATATCTGTAACAACATATAGAGATATCAGTAACAACATATAGAGATATCTGTAACAACATATAGAGATATCTGTAACAACCTATAGAGATATCTGTAACAACATATAGAGATATCTGTAACAACATATAGAGATATCTATAACAACATATAGAGATATCTGTAACAACCTATAGAGATATCTGTAACAACATATAGAGATATCTGTAACAACATATAGAGATATCTATAACAACATATAGAGATATCTGTAACAACCTATAGAGATATCTGTAACAACATATAGAGATATCTATAACAACCTATAGAGATATGTATAACAACATATAGAGATATCTATAACAACCTATAGAGATATCTATAACAACATATAGAGATATCTATAACAACATATAGAGATATCTGTAACAACCTATAGAGATATCTGTAACAACATATAGAGATATCTATAACAACATATAGAGATATCTATAACAACATATAGAGATATCTATAACAACCTATAGAGATATGTATAACAACATATAGAGATATCTATAACAACCTATAGAGATATCTATAACAACATATAGAGATATCTGTAACAACATATAGAGATATCTGTAATAACCTATAGAGATATCTATAACAACCTATAGAGATATCTGTAACAACATATAGAGATATGTATAACAACATATAGAGATATCTATAACAACCTATAGGGATATCTATAACAACATATAGAGATATCTGTAACAACATATAGGGATATCTGTAACAACATATAGAGATATCTATAACAACATATAGAGATATCTATAACAACCTATAGAGATATCTGTAACAACATATAGAGATATCTATAACAACATATAGAGATATCTGTAACAACATATAGAGATATCTATAACAACATATAGAGATATCTATAACAACATATAGAGATATCTATAACAACCTATAGAGATATCTGTAATAACCTATAGAGATATCTATAACAACCTATAGAGATATCTGTAACAACATATAGAGATATGTATAACAACATATAGAGATATGTATAACAACATATAGAGATATCTGTAACAACATATAGAGATATCTGTAACAACATATAGAGATATCTGTAACAACATATAGAGATATCTGTAACAACCTATAGAGATATCTATAACAACATATAGAGATATCTGTAACAACATATAGAGATATCTGTAACAACATATAGAGATATCTATAACAACATATAGAGATATCTGTAACAACCTATAGATCCTATAATTCAGCTGTAGATATCTGTGATGACAAAGCTCATACACATGAATATAAGAGATTCTAGTTCCAGAAATATCAGCAGCAGGTATCAGACTGGTCTGTACATGTTAGAACAGCTGCTCCTGTCTGTGGATTCACCACATCAGTTATTCAGTGTTTCCTACCCTGATCTGTCTGTAGTAGCTCTGCAGCTCCAGGACCAGAGACTCCAGTTCACTACGAGCTGCAGCGCTGCTGCTGCACTGCTGCTGCAGGACGGATAACACCTGGAGGTCCCGACGCCTGCGGATGACCTGGGAGGATGGAAACACACACACACACACACACACACACACACACACACACACACACACACAGAAAAAGACACATGTTCAGTATGAAGGTCCACAGAAAGCCAGAAAGCCTAATTTTACCATTTAAAGAGTTTATTTTAACATTACTAGTGTTGATATAACTTTACTACACTACTATTGTTAATATGAACTCTTTAATTGTTATAATAACACTGAGTTTATTATATAAAACAAGCTGTGACAGTATAATTTCTATTTATAGAAAATAGCTGCTCATGTTTAACAGTAATTTAAAGTCACAGAGTTCCAGCTTCTCATCCTCTTATAGAAATAGAACCCTTCATTAAAGTTGTAGTTCTACTTCTCTGTAGTTTTAGAGGTGAAAACATCATCTGGTCTGTAGAAGTCTCAGCATCCACAGTAAATGTTGTTGTTGTTGTTTTTCTCACCGTCTCAGCGTATTTTCTGACCATGTCCTCCAGCTGCTGCTCTGCTGACGAACTCTGGTTCAGACTCTGCATGACGGCACAGACCTCTGACAGAAAACCATGGAGAGAATAGAGATTAACAGAGATATTAATAGAGATATTAACAGAGATTAACAGAGATATTAATCGAGATATTAACAGAGATTAACAGAGATATTAATCGAGATATTAACAGAGATTAACAGAGATATTAATCGAGATTAACAGAGATATTAATCGAGAGATTAACAGAGATAATAATAGAGATTAACAGAGATTAACAGAGATATTAATCAAGATTAACAGAGATATTAATCGAGAGATTAACAGAGATATTAACAGAGATATTAACAGAGATTAACAGAGATATTAATAGAGATTAACAGAGATATTAACAGAGATATTAATAGAGATTAACAGAGATATTAATAGAGATTAACAGAGATATTAATAGAGATATTAATAGAGATTAACAGAGATATAAATAGAGATTAACAGAGATATTAACAGAGATATTAACAGAGATTAACAGAGATATTAATAGAGATTAACAGAGATATTAATAGAGATATTAATAGAGATTAACAGAGATATAAATAGAGATTAACAGAGATATTAACAGAGATATTAACAGAGATTAACAGAGATATTAATAGAGATTAACAGAGATATTAATAGAGATTAACAGAGATATTAACAGAGATATTAACAGAGATATTAATAGAGATTAACAGAGATATTAACAGAGATTAACAGAGATATTAATAGAGATTAACAGAGATATTAATAGAGATTAACAGAGATATTAACAGAGATATTAATAGAGATTAACAGAGATATTAATAGAGATTAACAGAGATATTAATAGAGATTAACAGAGATATTAATAGAGATTAACAGAGATATTAACAGAGATATTAATAGAGATTAACAGAGATATTAATAGAGATTAACAGAGATATTAATAGAGATTAACAGAGATATTAACAGAGATATTAATAGAGATTAACAGAGATATTAACAGAGATATTAACAGAGATTAGCAGAGATATTAATAGAGATATTAACAGAGATATTAATAGAGATTAACAGAGATATTAACAGAGATATTAATAGAGATTAACAGAGATATTAATAGAGATTAACAGAGATATTAACAGAGATATTAACAGAGATTAGCAGAGATATTAATAGAGATATTAACAGATATTATCAGAGATATTTTAGTCATTTTTCAGATTTTAATTCAACTACATCATGAATAGAACTGAATGGACTTTTATTCTTACCCGTCTCCATGGTAACGGTGACGTCATCCTCAGCCTCCTTGGTTTTCTCCAGCTCCATCACAGTCTGTCACAGGGAGTTAACAACGTTAACAATACACACACACAGAAAAACGTTAATTCATGCCATGTGTTTGATATTTGATCTAAATGAGCTCCATCACAGCTCCATCACAGCTCCATCACAGCTCCATCACAGCTCCATCACAGCTTCATCACAGCTTCATCACAGCTTCATCAGAGCATCATCAGAGCTTCATCAGAGCATCATCAGAGCTCCATCAGAGCTTCATCACAGCTCCATCAGAGCTCCATCAGAGCTTCATCAGAGCTTCATCACAGCTTCATCACAGCTTCATCAGAGCATCATCAGAGCTTCATCAGAGCTCCATCAGAGCTCCATCAGAGCTCCATCAGAGCTTCATCAGAGCTTCATCAGAGCTTCATCAGAGCTTCATCACAGCTTCATCAGAGCTCCATCAGAGCATCATCAGAGCTTCATCAGAGCATCATCAGAGCTCCATCAGAGCATCATCAGAGCTTCATCAGAGCATCATCAGAGCTTCATCAGAGCTCCATCAGAGCATCATCAGAGCATCATCAGAGCATCATCAGAGCTCCATCACAGCTCCATCAGAGCATCATCAGAGCTCCATCAGAGCTTCATCACAGCTCCATCAGAGCTTCATCAGAGCTTCAGGTAGACGTCACCTGTTGCTGCATCAGTCCTGCAGCTGATCCGTAGCAGCTGATGATGTTCTGCAGCCGTCGGCTGAACTCCTCCATCGGGTCCAGGAAGGATGAAGATGATGAAGATGATGATGATGATGATGATACTTCAGCTTTACCATCATCAGCAGCATCAGTGGAGGAGGACATCCTGTCTGGCTGAGGAGGAACCAGGACCTCAGCTGCTGTTACTGATGACTCCATCACCAGAGGCTGAGCAGGAGGAAATGACACAGAATATAAATAAATGAACTTATTATATAAAGTTACAGATTGAACAGGAGGAAATAGAATATAGAAGGTTTCTAAATTAATTTAGTAGTAGTAATGTAGTAGTATATAAAGTAGTAGAATAAAGTGTAGTAGTATATGATGCAGTAGTGTAATAGTATAGTTATATAATACTATATAAGTGTAGTACTATTGTGTATTTATTCAGTATCTGTTTGTCCTCAGCTACAAGACGATGGCTGCTATTTTATCTCAAGTTAAACTTAGCTGAACACACACACACACACACACACACACACACACACACACACACACACACACACACACACCTGTTGTAGTCTATTCTGTCATCTATTCTGAGAGCATCCAAATATGGAAGAACTGCTGGTTACAGACACACACACACACACACACACACACGCACACACGCACACACACACACACACACACGCACGCACGCACGCACACACACACACACACACACACACATGCACACACACACACACACAATAAGTGACACATGTTTACCTGCTTCATGTCACACACACACCTCCTCAACACACAGATCAGGCTCCGCCCACCCTGCTGATCTCAGCCAATCACAGTCGCTCTTCTTGAATTTCAAGCTCAGAATAAACAAGTCATCGTTGTATTTTTACTTGTTGATAGAAACTGATGTTTTTTCTGTTACGAACGACACAAACAGGATCAAATATTTAAAATAAAATGAAACATGAATTATTTCCTGTGGATCCAATAAAACAGCATTGATGTTTGTTTGTTGCCTGGGGGGGGTGGGGGGGGGTGATGAAATGTTATTACAGTGTGATGAAACGGAAAATATGAATAAAATATATTACAAAAAAGAAAAAAAACATGAAAAAACACTTAAAATATTTAAATAAACTACAGAAAGCTGAGTTCAGATACAACTTCCTGTTTCAAAATAAGAGCGTGATACAGTTATTAGTTCAGGACTTGTTTCCATCAGGACTTGTTTTTCATCATATAAATAGTTTAATCCTATATTATATCAATCAATAAATTTATCACTATATATATATATATATATATATATATATATATATATATACACACACACACACCATGACAAAGCAACCCATGGAGCTCCACTCGCTGTCGTCATGGAAACTTTCCCTGTTTTTCTGAGTCAGTAAATTATAATAATAATAATAATAATAATAATAAATTATACACAAAAACAGACATGGAAGCTAATTATCAGATCATTTAGTTTAGTTTTTAAAAAAGTTATTTTTTCCCTCTGTAAAAGTTTTAAAAGACTTTTATTGCTGCATTTTGACAATTAATTAACATGAATTCAACACAAACAACAACTTTACTGAGTCCAGAGATTATGAGAAATAATAATAATGAAGAAGAGTCTTACCAGATCAGAGAAGAGAAGGAGTGGAGGTGAAGAAGAGAAGAGAGGAGGAGGAGGAGGAGCAGGAGCAGCAGCTGACTCCCAAAATAACTTTGGAGGCTCAGCTCCCCCTTTGAGCACTGGGAAACACGTGTGTGTGTGTGTGTGTGTGTGTGTGTGTGTGTGTGTGTGTGTGTGTGACTGTTTCTCAGATTTTCCAACACCAGCTCCCTTTTAACTGTGATAAATCACCATGGTAACCTGTGCTAACAGCTAACTGCTAACAGATACCTGCTAACCACTAACAGCTAACTGCTAACCGCTAAGAACATCAGACCAATCAGATTTGATCTGTTTTCATATCATATTTATCAGAACAAAAACATTCACCGAGCAATTAATGAAAATTAAAATATTAAACAAATATTTGTAAAATGTCTTTATTATTATTTATTTTGTAAAAATTCTGCTATTGACCAGCGGAGGGCAGCAGAGAACCAGCAGCTGGGAGTGTGTGTGTGTATGTGTGTGTGTGTGTGTGTGTGTGTGTGTGTGTGTGTGTGTGTGTGTGAACTATTCATTTCAATCTCTCATCTTTTCTTTGTCACCTATTCTCTCTCTCTCTCTCTCACACACACACACACACACACACACACACACACACACACACACACACACACACACACACACACACACACACACACACACACACCACATGACAGCTGAACTCACACTGAGGTGTTTTAATTCATTTTCAGAGATGCTCTGTAGTCTTATTTCAAAGTAAAAGTCCCACTGCAGCTTCTTATCTAGATGGTCTATGATCTCCTTTCAAAATAAAAGCCCCAGACCTAATTCCTGGTGTCCAGCAGGTTTCTCTGTTCATCATAATTACTGTTTGATTCTTTGTTCTCGTTTCTCCTTCTTCCTTTATCGCTTCACTTTTCTCCATTTTCTTCTCAATTTTCTCTTCATCTTTTTCTCAACCTGTCAAATATCACCTCATTATTTCTGCTCTGTCGTTCTGCTCCTGCTGAGATTGGATTTACCTCCTCCTCCTCCTGCTCCTCCTCCTCCTGCTCCTCCTCCTCCTGCTCCTCCACCTCCTCTTCCTCCTCCTCCTGCTCCTCCTCCTCCTCCTGCTCCTCCACCTCCTCTTCCTCCTCCTCCTGCTCCTCCTCCTCCTGCTTCTCCTCCTCCTGCTCCTCCACCTCCTCCTCCTGCTTCTCCTGCTTCTCCTCCTCCACCTCCTCTTCCTCCTCCACCTCCTCCTGCTCCTCCACCTCCTCTTCCTCCTCCTCCTCCTCCTCCTCTTCCTCCTTCTCCTCCTCTTCCTCCTCCTCCTGCTCCTCCTCCTCTTCCTGCTCCTCCTCCTCCTCCTTCTCCTCCTCTTCCTCCTCCTCCTCCTGCTTCTCCTCCTCCTCCTCCTCCTGCTTCTCCTCCTCCTCCTCCTCCTCCTCCCCTTCCTGCTCCACCTCCTCCTCCTGCTCCTCCTCCTCCTCCTCTTCCTACTCCTCCTGCTCCTCCACCTCCTCCTCCTCCTCCTCCTCCTCCTCCTCCTCTTCCTCCTGCTCCTCCTTCTCCTCCTCCTCCTTCTCCTGCTTCTCCTCCTCCTTCTCCTGCTTCTCCTTCTCCTCCTCTTCCTGCTCCTCCACCTCCTCCTCTTCCTCCTCCTCCTCCTCCTGCTCCTCCACCTCCTCTTCCTCCTCCTCCTGCTCCTCCTCCTCCTCCTGCTCCTCCACCTCCTCTTCCTCCTCCTCCTGCTCCTCCTCCTCCTGCTTCTCCTCCTCCTGCTCCTCCACCTCCTCCTCCTGCTTCTCCTGCTTCTCCTCCTCCACCTCCTCTTCCTCCTCCACCTCCTCCTGCTCCTCCACCTCCTCTTCCTCCTCCTCCTCCTCCTCCTCTTCCTCCTTCTCCTCCTCTTCCTCCTCCTCCTGCTCCTCCTCCTCTTCCTGCTCCTCCTCCTCCTCCTTCTCCTCCTCTTCCTCCTCCTCCTCCTGCTTCTCCTCCTCCTCCTCCTCCTGCTTCTCCTCCTCCTCCTCCTCCTCCTCCCCTTCCTGCTCCACCTCCTCCTCCTGCTCCTCCTCCTCCTCCTCTTCCTACTCCTCCTGCTCCTCCACCTCCTCCTCCTCCTCCTCCTCCTCCTCCTCTTCCTCCTGCTCCTCCTTCTCCTCCTCTTCCTCCTCCTCCACCTCCTCCACCTCCTGCTCCTCCTCCTCCTCCTCTTTAATACCTTGCAGCAGATTAATTTTGTGTAGCTGTGATTCTTTGATGAAAACTCTTTTCAGGTTTTCTTCTCTAGTTTTTTTAATGACGTCGTAGCTGTTGAGGTGAAAATGTCTTTTTTCCTTTTGTCGTTTTACAGGAAGATTTTTTCTAATTTACAGATCAGAACAAACAGTTTCCTTCAGACCGGAGTCTCCTCTTCTTCATTTACGCTTACGTTTTTACAAATTAACCTTGTAAATAACCTTGTTAACTTAGTTGAGTTGAACCTCGTTAAGTTAAACCTTGTTAGGTTAAACCTTGTTAAGTTAAACCTCGTTAAGTTAAATCTTGTTAAGTTAAATCTCATTAAATTAAATCTTGTTAAACTTAAACCTTGTTGATTTAAACCTTTTAAGTTAAACCTCATTAAGTTAAACCTCGTTAACTTAAACCTCATTAAGTTAAACCTCATTAACTGAAACCATGTTAACTTAAACCTTGTTAACTTAAACCTGATTAAGTTAAACCTCGTTAACTTAAACCTTGTTAACTTAAACCTCGTTAAGTTAAACCTTGTTAACTTAAACCTCATTAAGTTAAACCTCGTTAAGTTAAACCTTGTTAACTTAAACCTTGTTAACTTAAACCTTGTTAAGTTAAACCTCGTTAAGTTAAACCTTGTTAAGTTAAACCTTGTTAACTTAAACCTCGTTAAGTTAAACCTTGTTAAGTTAAACCTGATTAAGTTAAACCTCGTTAACTTAAACCTTGTTAACTTAAACCTCGTTAAGTTAAACCTTGTTAACTTAAACCTCGTTAAGTTAAACCTTGTTAACTTAAACCTTGTTAAGTTAAACCTGATTAAGTTAAACCTCGTTAACTTAAACCTTGTTAACTTAAACCTCGTTAAGTTAAACCTCGTTAAGTTAAACCTTGTTAACTTAAACCTCGTTAAGTTAAACCTTGTTAAGTTAAACCTGATTAAGTTAAACCTCGTTAACTTAAACCTTGTTAACTTAAACCTCGTTAAGTTAAACCTTGTTAACTTAAACCTTGTTAAGTTAAACCTTGTTAACTTAAACCTTGTTAAGTTAAACCTGATTAAGTTAAACCTCGTTAACTTAAACCTTGTTAATTTAAACCTCGTTAAGTTAAACCTTGTTAACTTAAACCTCGTTAAGTTAAACCTTGTTAACTTAAACCTTGTTAACTTAAACCTGATTAAGTTAAACCTAGTTAACTTAAACCTTGTTAACTTAAACCTCGTTAAGTTAAACCTTGTTAAGTTAAACCTTGTTAACTTAAACCTTGTTAAGTTAAACCTTGTTAAGTTAAACCTGATTAAGTTAAACCTCGTTAACTTAAACCTTGTTAACTTAAACCTCGTTAAGTTAAACCTTGTTAACTTAAACCTCGTTAAGTTAAACCTTGTTAAGTTAAACCTGATTAAGTTAAACCTCGTTAACTTAAACCTTGTTAACTTAAACCTCGTTAAGTTAAACCTTGTTAACTTAAACCTCGTTAAGTTAAACCTCGTTAACTTAAACCTCGTTAAGTTAAACCTTGTTAAGTTAAACCTCGTTAAGTTAAACCTCGTTAAGTTAAACCTCGTTAAGTTAAACCTCGTTAAGTTAAACCTCGTTAAGTTAAACCTTGTTAAGTTAAACCTCGTTAAGTTAAACCTTGTTAAGTTAAACCTCGTTAAGTTAAACCTCGTTAAGTTAAACCTCGTTAAGTTAAACCTCGTTCCTCTGTATACTGTCAGTAACAGTAAATAAGCTCCGCCCACCTCAACAAACACCAACAATGTCTCATGAAACTTAAAACACAACTTTTCACTCGTTAAAATCAAACATTTCTTCTTAAATCAGTTTCACTGTGAATCTACCGTCAATCAGCTGATCAACAGAAACACCAGCTGATCTGGATCAGAACCACAACAGTCTGTATTCATGGAGTCAGTGATAATGGAGTCAGCTGCTGTTCTCCTCCTCCTCCTGCTGCTCCTCCTCCTCCTGCTCCTCCTCCTCCTCCTCCTGCTCCTCCTCCTGCTCCTCCTGCTGCTCCTCCTGCTCCTCCTCCTGATTCCTTCCTGGAATCGTCGGGTGAACGAGGACCAAATGGGAATGTGGTAATAATCCATCATGGCGGCCGTGGCAGCTGATGCTTTTCTTTGATTACTTCTGCTAACGAATCGTCTGTCAGCGCTGTGATTGGTCGGATCCTGCACCTCCTCCTCCTCCTCCACCTCCTCCTCCTCCTCCTCCTCCTCCTTTATGTCTCATCATCTTTTCCATCGTTGACCTTTCGTCTCCTCCTCGTTTCTCCTCTTATCTAATTAATAAAGGTCTGATTTCAGCTTCTCTCTTGTCATAGTTGTTGAAAAGTTCTTCATTAGAGACGTCAGGTTCTGTGTTTTATATTTTATCTAAACTTTAAGGCTGAACCACAGGTTAAAGGTCAAATAAATGAAATAAAAGAGAAGAAAACGTTCATTCAGCAGCAGTTTTATTCTTTGTTTAGGGACAAATATAAAAACCACAGATTTTAATCAATGATGTTTTCAGTCGAATTTAACAACAACCAGTTTAGTTCAAGGTGGAAAAGATGGAAATAATAAATAAATGAAGCTTTCAGACCCAAAAATAAGGGTTTGGGTTTTTTTTTCCATGTTTCCATCAATTTATTTTGATGCTTAGTTAGTTTAGTTTGATACTTAGAAGTTTAGTTTAAAAAATCACTGAAAAAAGTTTAGAAACATTTTTCTTCAAAAAAGTTTATTTGGAAAAAGTTTAGTTGAGAGAATTTTGTATTAAAATCAGTGTTTTTGTGTTAAAAGCAGTGTTTTTTGTATTAAAATCAGTGCTTTTTGTATTAAAATCAGTGTTTTTGGTGTTAATATTTGTGTTTTTCTGTATTATGAGTGTTTCTTTTGTGCTATAATCAGAAATCACACCAGATTTCTACATTTAAACGTCCATTTTTCTCCTTTTTCTAGGTTTTCTAACCGTCTAGGACGTCGTGTTTGTGCCTCATTGATCATCAGCTTTTACCTGATGAGATGAGGATGATTC
>CM060477.1:976433-978933 GCA_030544235.1 Lepturacanthus savala | reverse complement strand
GAGAGAGAGAGAGAGAGACAGAGAGAGAGAGAGGAGGGAGGTAGAGAGGAGAGAGAGAGGAACAGAGAGAGAGAGAGTAAAGAGAGAGAGAGAGAGAGAGAGGGAGTAAAAAGAGAGAGAGAGAGGAAAGAGAGAGAGGAGAGAGAGAGAGAGAGAGAGAGAGAGGTAGAGAGAGAGAGAGAGTAAAGAGAGAGAGAGAGAGAGAGAGTAAAGAGAGAGAGAGAGAGTAAAGAGAGAGAGAGAGAGAGGGAGTAAAAAGAGAGAGAGAGAGAGAGAGTAAAGAGAGAGAGAGAGAGGGGGAGTAAAAAGAGAGAGAGAGAGGAAAGAGAGAGAGAGAGAGAGAGAGAGAGAGAGGGTAGAGAGACGAGAGAGAGTAAAGAGAGAGAGAGAGAGTAAAGAGAGAGAGAGAGAGAGAGAGAGGTAGAGAGAGAGAGAGAGTAAAGAGAGAGAGAGAGAGAGAGAGAGTAAAGAGAGAGAGAGAGTAAAGAGAGAGAGAGAGAGTAAAGAGAGAGAGAGAGAGAGAGGGAGTAAAAAAGAGAGAGAGAGAGGAAAGAGAGAGAGAGAGAGAGAGAGAGAGAGAGAGAGGAGAGGGTAAGAGAGAGAGAGAGAGTAAGAGAGAGAGAGAGAGAGAGAGTAAAGAGAGAGAGAGAGAGAGAGTAAAGAGAGAGAGAGAGAGTAAAGAGAGAGAGAGAGAGAGAGAGGAGTAGAGAGAGAGATAAAGACAGAGCTAGAGGAGTAAACCCAGACTCATCTCATCTCTCATTAATCTTCTTCTTCACTGACTCAGTTTGACGATCGAGTCTCAGGAAGATTTTTCCTCCTTCTTCATCATCTTCTCTCCACCTCCTTCTTCTTCTTCTTCATCATCTTCTCATCCTCCTCCTCCTTCTTCTTCTTCTTCTTCTTCTTCTTCTTCTCCTTCTTCTTCTTCTTCTTCTTCTTCTTCTTCTTCTTCTTCTTCTTCTTCTTCTTCTTCTTCTTCTTCTTCTTGTTTTCTTCTGGATCAACAACCTGTTCATTCTCTTTGCGCTTTTACGCGCGGAGCCTCGGTTGCGCGCCGGCAGCCCCGCAACCTCCAGCCCCGCATCCTCCAGCCCCGCCACCGCCAGCCCCGCATCCTCCAGCCCCGCATCCTCCAGCCCCCGCAGCCTCCAGCCCCGCATCCTTCATCCTCCAGCCCCCGCATCCTCCAGCCCCGCATCCTCCAGCCCCGCATCCTCCCAGCCCCGCATCCTCCAGCCCCGCATCCTCCAGCCCCGCAGCCTCCAGCCCCGCATCCTTCATCCTCCAGCCCCGCATCCTTCATCCTCCAGCCCCCGCACTCCTTCAGCCTCCAGCCCCGCATCCTTCATCCTCCAGCCCCGCAGCCTCCAGTCCCGCAGCTCTGCGGTGCTCTCCTCCTGCTCCGTCTCCTCCTCTTCTGTCCTCGCGGGTTCGGACTCTTCGATGGAGGGCGACTTCCTGTCCCCGCAGTCCCCGCAGTCCCCGGACCCGAACTCCACGGAGGAGGCGGGCTGGGGCTGCGGGGGGGACGGCGGGGAGAGCGTGCACCTCGCGGTGCGCTGCGTGATGACCTCGGTGTACATGTTGATCATCAGCGTGGGTCTGCTGGGGAACGTCACGCTGGTGAAGATCTTCATCACCACCAGCGCCATGAGGAGCGTCCCCAACATCTTCATCTCCAGCCTCGCGGCCGGAGACCTCCTCCTGCTCCTCACCTGCGTCCCGTGGACGCCTTCAGGTTCTTCTCCGAGGAGTGGGTGTTCGGACTCGCTGCCTGCAAACTCATCCCCGCCATCCAGATCACCTCCGTAGGAGTCTCCGTGTTCACCCTCACTGCGCTCAGTGCTGACAGGTAGGAGGAGGTGGGGGGAGGAGGAGGAGGGTGGGGGAGGAGGTGGAGGAGGAGGAGATGCAATGTTCACACTCACTGCGCTCAGTGCTGACAGGTAGGAGGTGGGGAGGAGATGGAGGAGGAGGTGCAGTGTTTCACTCTGCTCAGTGCTGACAGGTAGGAGGAGGTGGGGGGGAGATGGAGGAGGAGGTGCAATGTTCACAACTCACTGCGCTCAGTGCTGACAGGTAGGAGGAGGTGGGGGAGGAGGTGCAGTGTTCACTCTGCTCAGTGCTGACAGGTAGGAGGAGGTGGGGGGGAGGTGGGGGAGGAGGTGCAGTGTTCACTCTGCTCAGTGCTGACAGGTAGGAGGAGGTGGGGGAGGAGGTGGTGGGGGAGAGAGAGGAGGAGGTGCAGAGTTCACTCTCACTGCGCTCAGTGCTGACAGGTAGGAGGAGGTGGGGGGGAGGAGGAAGTGGTGGGGGAGAGAGAGGAGCAGGAGGAGGTCCAGTGTTCACACTCACTGCACTCAGTGCTGACAGGTGGGGGGGAGGTGGAGGAGGTGGAGTGTTCATAGTCACTGCGCTCAGTGCTGACAGGTAGGAGGAGGTGGCTGGGGAGGAGGAGGGGTGGGGGAGAGAGAGAGGAGCAGGAGGAGGTGCAATG
>CM060477.1:973700-976333 GCA_030544235.1 Lepturacanthus savala | reverse complement strand
AGAGAGAGAGAGAGAGATGAGACAGAGAGAGGAGAGAGGGAGGTAGATGAGAGAGAGAGAGAGGAGAGAGTGAGTTAGAGAGAGAGAGAGAGAGAGAGAGAGACAGAGAGAGAGAGAGGGAGTAAAGAGAAGAGAGAGAGAGAGAGTAAGAGAGAGAGAGAGAGAGAGAGAGAGAGAGTAGGAGAGAGAGAAAGAGAAGAGAGAGAGAGAGAGTGGGAGAGAGAGAGAGAGAGAGGGGAGGAGAGAGGAGGGAGAGAGAGAGAGAGAGAGAGGAAGAGAGAGAGAGGAGGGAGGGTAGATGAGAGAGAGAGAAGAGAGGGAGAGAGGAGGACCAGAGAGAGAGAGAGAGAGAGAGAGAGATGAGACGGAGAGTAAGA
The DNA here is from genome assembly GCA_030544235.1 of Lepturacanthus savala. Classification (NCBI taxonomy): domain Eukaryota; kingdom Metazoa; phylum Chordata; class Actinopteri; order Scombriformes; family Trichiuridae; genus Lepturacanthus; species Lepturacanthus savala. The sequence continues at coordinate 975,956 of CM060477.1, read as the reverse complement.
GAGAGAGAGAGAGAGTTAAGAGAGAGAGAGAGAGTTAAAGAGAGAGAGGGAGTAAAGAGAGAGAGGAGAGGAGTAAAAAGAGAGAGAGAGAGTAAAGAAGAGAGAGAGAGTAAAGAGAGAGAGAGAGAGTAAGAGTAGAGAGAGAAGAGAGTAAAAAGAGAGAGAGAGAGTAAAGAGAGAGAGAGAGAGAGAGAGAGGGAGGTAAAAAAGAGAGAGAGAGAGTAAAGAGAGAGAGAGAGAGAGAGAGAGAGAGAGTAAAGAGAGAGAGAGAGAGAGAGAGAGTAGAGAGAGAGATAAAGACAGAGCTAGAGGAGTAAACCCAGACCTCATCTCATCTCCTCATTAATCTTCTTCTTCACTGACTCAGTTTGACGATCGAGTCTCAGGAAGATTTTTCCTCCTTCTTCATCATCTTCTCCTCCTCCTCCTCCTTCTTCTTCTCCTTCTTCTCTTCTTCTTCTTCTTCTTCTTCTTCTTCTTCTTCTTTTCTCCTTCTTCTTTCTTCTTCTTCTTCTTCTTCTTTTTCTTCTTCTTCTTCTTCTTGTTTTCTTCTGGATCAACAACCTGTTCATTCTCTTTGCGCTTTTACGCGCGGAGCCCTCGGTTGCGCGCCGGCAGCCCCGCAACCTCCAGCCCCGCATCCTCCAGCCCCGCATCCTCCAGCCCCGCATCCTCCAGCCCCGCATCCTCCAGTCGCGCAACCCTCCAGCCCCGCATCCCTCATCCTCCAGCCCCGCATCCCTCTCCTCCAGCCCCGCATTCTTCAATCCTCCAGTCCCGCAGCCTCCAGTCCCGCCAGTTCTGCGGTGCTCTCCTCCTGCTCCGTCTCCTCCTCTTCTGTCCTCGCGGGTTCGGACTCTTCGATGGAGGGCGACTTCCTGTCCCCGCAGTCCCCGCAGTCCCCGGACCCGAACTCCACGGAGGAGGCGGGCTGGGCTGCGGGGGACGGCGGGGGAGAGCGTGCACCTCGCGGTGCGCTGCGTGATGACCTCGGTGTACATGTTGAATCATCAGCGTGGGGTCTGCTGGGGAACGTCACGCTGGTGAAGATCTTCATCACCACCAGCGCCATGAGGAGCGTCCCCAACATCTTCATCTCCAGCCTCGCGGCCGGAGACCTCCTCCTGCTCCTCACCTGCGTCCGGTGGACGCCCTTCAGGTTCTTCTCCGAGGAGTGGGTGTTTCGGACTCGCTGCCTGCAAACTCATCCCCGCCATCCAGATCACCTCCGTAGGAGTCTCCGTGTTCACCCTCACTGCGCTCAGTGCTGACAGGTAGGAGGAGGTGGGGGAGGTGTGGGGGGGGAGGTGGGGGAGGAGGTGGAGGAGGAGGAGATGCAATGTTCACACCTCACTGCGCTCAGTGCTGACAGGTAGGAGGTGGGGGAGGAGATGGAGGAGGAGGTGCAGTGTTCACTCTGCTCAGTGCTGACAGGTAGGAGGAGGTGGGGGGGAGATGGAGGAGGAGGTGCAATGTTCACACTCACTGCGCTCAGTGCTGACAGGTAGGAGGAGGTGGGGGAGGAGGGTGCAGTGTTCACCTCTGCTCAGTGCTGACAGGTAGGAGGAGGTGGGGGAGGAGGTGGTGGGGGAGAGAGAGGAGGAGGTGCAGAGTTCACTCTCACTGCGCTCAGTGCTGACAGGTAGGAGGGAGGTGGGGGGGGGTGTGGAGGAAGGAGGAGGTGGGGGAGGAGGTGGTGGGGGAGAGAGAGGAGGAGGTGCAGTGTTCACACTCACTGCGTTAGTGCTGACAGGTAGGAGAGGGTGGCTCTGGGGAGGAGGAGGTGGTGGGGGAGAGAGAGGAGCAGGAGGAGGTCCAGTGTTCACACTCACTGCACTCAGTGCTGACAGGTGGGGGGGAGGTGGAGGAGGTGGAGAGGAGAGGAGGTTGCAGTGTTCATAGTCACTGCGCTCAGTGCTGACAGGTAGGAGGAGGTGGGGGAGCAGTGGGGAGGAAGGAGGAGGTGGGGGAGGAGGTGCAGTGTTTACACTCACTGCGCTCAGCGCTGACAGGTAGGAGGAGGTGGAGGAGGAAGGGGGGAGTAGGAGGAGGGGGGTGGGCGAGAGAGAGAGAGGGAGGAGGTGCAGTGTTTCATAGTCACTGCGCTCAGTGCTAACAAGTGGCGGGGTGCAGGAGGAGAGAAGGAGGTGCAGGAGGAGAGAAGGAGGTGCAGGAGGAGAGAAGGAGGTGCAGTGTTCACAGTCAATGCTGTGCTGTCAGTGCTGACTGTTTGGGGGAGGTAAAGGAGAAAGAGAA
>CM060477.1:923700-968700 GCA_030544235.1 Lepturacanthus savala | reverse complement strand
AGGCCCTCGTTAAGCCTGTGGTTAGGCTCCGCCCCCGTCGTCTCTGTTCCAGCAGCTTCTGGTTCCTAAACAGCAGCAACAAATCAAATCCCAGTTTAATTCCTGAGGAGACGTCGTTCTTCATCACTGAACCTTCATCATTTACTGAGTTTATCCCAGACACACGCAGCTAATTACTAATTAAAGGAGGTTTTATTAGTTGTAGAGGATTAATAGGGAGTTGTGACATCACAACTATCAGGTTTATTGTTGCTGGTTTTAACTTAAATGCATCAGGAATCTCCAGTTCTACAAAATAAAACAACAAGTTTCACTAAATTATAAAATTCTGGGTGAAATGATGACGTGTTTGTTGTTCAGGTCGGTTTAGACTGTTAAATCGTTTTATTTGAACCTATTTGATTTATTTTTAGTGATTTTAATGTTCGGTTTTAAATTCTATACAAACAATAAACCAACTTTAACACATATTGATTATTACAGGCACTTTTATTCATGTTCAATCCATAAAAACACACATTTACAGCTGATCTGTGTCTTATTATAAGTAGAGAACATTTAATATTTGTACAGCAGTGAATTCAGGTTGAAGTTTTATTCTTTTGAGGTTCATTTTTAACATTTTTATATTAATATTGAAGGTTAAACCGTAGAGAAATACACCAAAATATATAATTATCTGCCTATTTGTAGTTTATATTCATATTCTGTTACTTTTGTGTTATATTATCATAATTTTAACACCTTATTACTATTTTTATTCTGATTTATACAGCATTTCATTTCTACACTGTGCACGTGACAATAAACACTTTGAATTGAATTAATTGGTTGATTAATAATGTTTTTAGTGGATTTTACAGCTGATTTAACACATGGATCAAAACCGACCTGTTAATATAATGGATGGAAACAGCAAAGTGACGCCAGAGGAAGGTTAACATCATCTGTGATGGGAGAAAAACACAGGAAATAGCATGAAATCACACACACACACACACACACACACACACACACACACACACACACACACACACACACACACACATGCTGGGCTGTGATGTGAATGATAAACCTGCAGCATCTCGAGTGTTTGCCGCCTCCTGCAGCGTCTGAGTCACATTCATAAGGATGTTTTGTTGCAGCAGCAGCAGCGACGGCCTCTCGGTTCCTTAATTATTGATCGTGGAAGCGTTTACGGGGTTCCAGGGCAGAACGGGGACATCAGGGACGTCCTGTAATAATCCTGCTGAGCCTCATGATGTAAAAACCAGGAATCGATCGCAGCCCGGCCCACATCTGACTGATTAGATCAGCGTGATTGCTTCTGCTGGGGGTAATTGTTCGGTATCAGGCGGCGGCGGTCGATACGTCTGTGACCTCACAACTTCACGCTGAGTTTGCTGCCGCACGGACGAGGACGCATCTGTAAACACGGAACGATGCTGATCAGACAAACCAGATGAGCCGTCGTCTTTATAGAGAGTTATTGATCCGTAACATCCTTCACCTTTCTGCTAAAACCACTGGGAAGAGTCAGACCGGCATGTTTCAGCTCAGTCAGGGTTCACATACACTTTATTTACATCATTAATCAATCAATCAATCAATCAATCAGTAATCAGGAAAAAAGGCACATTTTAACCCTCATGTCATGTTAAATGGTCAAATTTCTGGATTATGGACCCGACGTCTACTTCAACTTTGTCCAAATTAGAGTTGTTCTGTTGTTTAATTACATTCAGGTTTTTTACTGGCTTTAACTTTGAGTATTGATCGTGTGACCTACTGATCAGCCTGAATGATTTTTTTGGAGAGGAATCTATGTCTATCTCATTTAAAAGGGGAGGTCCCCATAGTGTAGGTATTAGACAGAGGACCCCACAGTGTCAGACACACAAGTATGTGTGTGTGTGTTTTATTTATCTATCTTGGTCCTGCTGATTAGCCTGAATGCTTTTTTTTCTGAAGTTGAATCTATGTCTGTCTCATGTAGAAAGGGAGGTCCCCATAGTGTATGCATTTGATAGAGGACCCCACAGTGTCAGATAATTGAGTATGTGTGTGTGTGTGTTTTATTTATCTATGTTTGTGGGGAAATTGGCCCGAACAATTTTATGGAGTTGAATCTATTTCTATCTCATGTAAAAAAAGGAGGTCCCCATAGTGTAGGTATTAGACAGAGGACCCCATGATGTCAGATAGATGAGTATGTGTGTGTGTGTGTGTGTGTGTGTTTTATTTATCTATCTTTGTGGGGAAATTGGCCTGAACAATTTTTTTGGAGTTGAATCTATGTCTCATGTAGAAAGGGAGGTCCCCATAGTGTATGCATTTGATGGAGGACCCCACAGTGTCAGACAAACGAGTATGTGTGTGTGTGTGTGTGCGTTTTTAACACCAGGGGAACATGTTAGGATTAAGCGACATCACTTCAACACATTGTCTGTTGCATAAATCAGCAGATTTTCAGCTGGGAGCAGTGAGGATGTTTGAACTGTGATAAAATTCAATCAGCGACGTCCTCTGTGTTGTTTTATTAAACATAGACGTGAGACTCAGCTGTAAATCTGTAGGTCCTGATGCTGATGAAACGTCTCAAACACTGTTTTTAAATAGGAAATGTAGAAGTTTGAAGCTGTCGAGTTTCTCCTCCTTCTGTGGACTTTGTCACTGTAAAAACGTCAGAATTTATCCGTTCAGAGTAAACATCGTTTAAGTGAGTGAACAGCAGCAGTAAAGCGGCGCTGCAGAGTCATTTGTTCACCGACAGGCAGCGTCGTCACCGCTGTAAAACGAGCTGATATCACAGCTTGTTAACAGGAACTCATTTCCTGGTCAAACAGCTGCAGGCGGCGATCCGGCTGTTTTTGACCCTGATGGCTCCTAATGAGCCCTAACGACAACCAAAGGCCTCTAACGAGCCCATAACACTCACTGACGCGCCTTGACGAGCATAACGAGCATAATGGATAGTTAGCATAATGTTTGAGGAGGCTCCTGGAGCCCAGATCACTTCCTGTCAACATGCTGCACAAACACCATGATCAGCAGGTTACGTCACAAACACAAGAGCTAATGCTAACGAGGCGCTCCATCAGCGTCCTTTAACGAGCTGGTAGATCACTCATCTTGTAACGAGCTGGTTGATTGGCTGTCCTGTAACAAGCCATTTGATCACTTGGTCGATCACTTGTCCTATAACGAGCCAGTTGATCATCTGTCCTGTAACGAGCTGGTCAATCACTTCTGCTGTAACGAGCCACTCGATCAGCATCCAGTAACGAGGCGGTTGATCAATTATCGTGCAAAGGAGCTGGTCGATCACTTGTCTTATAACGAGATGATCAATCACTGGTGCTGTAATGAGTCACTCGATCAGCATTCTTTAACGAGTTGTTTGATCAGTGTCTTGTAACGAATCATTGATCACTCATCCTGTAAGGAGCTGGTTGATCACTCATCCTGTAACGAGTCCATGGATCACTCATCCTGTAACGAGCTAGTCGATCGTTGTCTTATAACGAACTGATTGATCAATTATCCTGAAAAGGAGCTGGTCGATCACTTGTCTTATAAGGAGCTGGTCGATCACTTGTGCTGTAATGAGTCACTCGATCACGAGTCCTTTAACGAGCCGATGGATCACTCATCCCATAACGAGCCATTCCATTACTCGTCCTGTAACGATCTTTGGATCGTGCTGTAATGAGTCACTTGATCAGCATCCTTTAACGAGCCGGTCGATCAGAAACCTCCCAGAGATGAACATAACGACATGTGTCAGGCTGTAGCTACATATGGATCAATAAGTGTGGGTCCAGACTAGTGAACAGACCAAACTAATCACTGACAGAAAAATAACAGGTGAGGATCAGGTGAAACACTTCAATCAGGGAATTAAAAGGAGACAAGAAACACAAAGAGAAACTATTTCACAATAAAACAGGAAGTTGAAACAGAAAAACAACCAAAACACCAGAGAACCAGACGAGACAGAGACGGATGATGACATTTTATCCTGAAAGTTCAGCCTCCTTTATCGTCATGGCAACAACAACAACAACATCCAAACAGGAAACAGGCGTCGTTCTGTCATTCTGCACCAACATGAATCTCTTCAGCATCAGTGTGATTCTCTCTGTGTTTCCTCTGTGGACGATTAAAACATTTCTGCTGCATATTGGCTGAGACTGGGTGAGGAAACCTGACTTCTCTTCTTGTATTTACACAGTTCACACTCCAATCCTTCAGTAATTCAGGTGAGTTGCTAAGTGGAACCAACAGCTGCAGCAGAGAAAAGTCAGGAACAGGAAACAGGCTCAGAAAGGTTTTTCCTCACAGCTTTGTCGGAGGAATCGATTTTTCTTTCAGCTTTTCGCCGGCGATGCATCGACAGCAGGAGGCGAGAAGACAAAGAGAAAAGAAACAAATGTGCTGCTCTGCCTTTCTGGAGCCATGATGAAACGAGGTTGTGAGCAGGAAATGGAAGAGATTAGTTTCTACAGAGGGAGAGAGACTGAAGAAGAAGAAGAAGAAGAAGAAGAAGAAGGAGAAGAAGAAGAAGAAGAAGAAGGAGAAGGAGAAGAAGGAGAAGAAGAAGAAGAAGAAGAAGAAGAAGAAGGAGAAGAAGGAGAAGAAGAAGAAGAAGAAGAAGAAGAAGGAGAAGAAGAAGAAGGAGAAGAAGAAGAAGAAGAAGAAGAAGAAGAAGAAGAAGGAGAAGAAGAAGAAGGAGAAGGAGAAGAAGGAGAAGAAGAAGAAGAAGAAGAAGAAGGAGAAGGAGAAGAAGGAGAAGAAGAAGAAGAAGAAGAAGAAGGAGAAGAAGAAGAAGAAGAAGAAGAAGAAGAAGAAGAAGAAGGAGAAGAAGGAGAAGAAGAAGAAGAAGAAGAAGAAGAAGATGATGAAGAAGAAGAAGAAGAAGAAGAAGAAGGAGAAGAAGAAGAAGAAGAAGAAGAAGGAGAAGAAGAAGAAGAAGAAGAAGGAGAAGAAGAAGAAGAAGAAGAAGAAGAAGAAGAAGAAGGAGAAGAAGACATTTGATTCCAATAGGAATTGCAAGAAAAAACAGAACAGAAACAACCAGGAAACGTCTCATGTTGGGTTCAGGTGGACTAGAACTCAGAAGGACGTCATTGTCCTGAGGTCGACGAAATCTCAATGGTCTTTTTCTCGTCCTCACGTTAACCCTGACTTGTCTTTGACCTTTAGGTTGACCATGGCTCAATGGCCTGCCGTTGTCCTGAGGTTGACCATGACTCAGAGGCCTTTTCCTTATCCTCAGTTGGACCATGACTCAGTGGCCTGTCTTTGCCCTTTAGGTTGACCGTGGCCTTTTGTCATTCTCAGGTTGACCATGACTCTATGGCGTGTCGTTGTCCTGAGGTTGACCTCATTGGCCCTTAATGGCATCATCCTCAGGTTGACCATGACACGTCTTTGCTCGTTAGGTTGACCATGACTCAGTGGCCTGTCGTTGTCCTCACGTTAGCCATGACTCAGCAGCCCTTTAGATTGACCATGGCCTTTTTTATCCTACTCAGGTTGACCATGACACATCTTTGCGATTTAGCTTGACCATGACTCAGTGGCCTGTCGTCCTGAGGTTGACCTCAATGGTCCTTAATGGCGTTTTCATCATCCTCAGGTTGACCATGATACGTCTTTGCTTGTTAGGTTGACCATGACTCAGCAGCTTGTCTTTGCTCTTTAGGTTGACGGGGACTCAGTGACCTTTTTCTTGTGCTCAGGTTGACCATGATACATGGTCTGTTGTGGTCCTTAACCACAACTCATTGGCCTGTCTGTCCCTTTAGATTGACCATGACTCAGCAGCCTTTTTCTCTTTCTCACGTTAACCATGATTCATCGGCCTATCTTTGCCCTTTCAGTTGACCGTGGCCTCTTTCCATCCTCAGGTTGGACCATGACTCATTGTCCTTTTCCTTGTTCTCAGTTGGTCCATGAGTCATTGACCTGTCTTTTTCCTCTAGGTTGACCAGGACTCATTGTCCTTTTCCTTGTCCTCAGGTTGGACCATGACTCAGAGGCCTGTCTTTGCCCTTTAGTTTGACCACGGCCTTTTCTCATCCTCAGGTTGACCATGACTCACCAGCCTGTTCCATCAGCTTTAGACTCAGGGTCATTACATCCACACTCTGAGTGTCAGCGGCTTCTGAGACGCAATTATTTCACTCACAAAAACCATGTTGGGATTCACACCATGTGAGGCTGGACAACAAAGCCTCTAATAACAGGAACTGTACAAAGGAGCCGCGGTGAGTTCATGGTGTGGAGGAAAATACGGCGCTGACGGATGAATGAAGCACCAGACGCCATCTATCAGCTTTTGTTTTGTTTGTTTTTATCTTGGTCTGGTTTTCTGCTTCCTTCCACACACAGCTGCTGTTCTTTGGTTCAGAAAATGGTGTAAAATGTCGATCACTGTTGCCCAAAGATTCAAACTACCACAGACCTGTTTATGTCTGTAATAATGACAGAAACCCATCAATCAATGACTAACGGATTAGAATTATAACAATGAATGGACTAATTATAACAGCTCTACTTACATATAAAACGTTTATTTATTCATTATGCAGTTGATAATAGAACCAACAGAACAATTCACACATGATTCACACGTTATAGGTTTTTACCATTAATGTTACAAGAAAATAAAGAGTTTTAGAAACGTTTAAAACACATAAAACAGATTTATGAACAATAGAATGGTGTTTATTTGTTGTTGGTTTGGTCTAATTTCTGGCAAAAGTTTGGCAAAAGTCTGCATATAGTGTTTTATTCTGAAAATCCGCTGGTTGATTTGTGCCTTTCCTGACTTCCTGTCTGGCTCGTTATACTTTATTCTGACATTATTCTGACATTATTCTGACGTTACTCTGACGTTACTCTGATGTTACTCTGATGTTACTCTGACGTTGCTCTGACGTTACTCTGACGTTGCTCTGACGTTACTCTGGCGTTGCTCTGGCGTTACTCTGGCGTTGCTCTGACGTTGCTCTGACGTTGCTCTGACGTTACTCTGACGTTGCTCTGGCGTTACTCTGACGTTACTCTGACGTTACTCTGACGTTGCTCTGACGTTACTCTGACGTTACTCTGACGTTACTGACGTTACTCTGATGTTACTGTGACGTTACTGTGACGTTTTTCTGATGTTACTCTGATGTTACTCTGACGTTATTCTGACGTTACTCTGACGTTACTCTGACGTTACTCTGACATTACTCTGATGTTACTCTGACGTTATTCTGACATTACTCTGATGTTACTCTGATGTTACTCTGACGTTATTCTGACATTACTCTGATGTTACTCTGACGTTACTCTGACGTTATTCTGACGTTACTCTGACGTTACTCTGACGTTACTCTGACATTACTCTGATGTTACTCTGACGTTATTCTGACATTACTCTGATGTTACTCTGATGTTACTCTGACGTTACTCTGACGTTACTCTGACGTTATTCTGACGTTACTCTGACGTTACTCTGACGTTACTCTGACATTACTCTGATGTTACTCTGACGTTTTTCTGACGTTACTCTGACGTTACTCTGACATTACTCTGACATTACTCTGATGTTACTCTGATGTTACTCTGACGTTATTCTGACGTTACTCTGACGTTACTCTGACATTACTCTGACATTACTCTGATGTTACTCTGATGTTACTCTGACGTTATTCTGACGTTACTCTGACATTACTCTGATGTTACTCTGACGTTATTCTGACGTTACTCTGACGTTACTCTGACATTACTCTGACATTACTCTGATGTTACTCTGATGTTACTCTGACATTACTCTGACATTACTCTGATGTTACTCTGATGTTACTCTGACGTTATTCTGACGTTACTCTGACGTTACTCTGATGTTACTCTGATGTTACTCTGATGTTACTCTGACGTTATTCTGACGTTACTCTGACGTTATTCTGACGTTACTCTGACGTTATTCTGACGATACTCTGACATTACTCTGATGTTACTCTGACATTACTCTGATGTTACTCTGACGTTACTCTGACGTTTTTCTGACGTTACTCTGACGTTTTTCTGACGTTACTCCTCTGATCCATTTCCGTGAGTCCGATCCATCTTGTCCTGTAGCTTTTGCAGAGACTCAGATGCTCTGATGCTGTTTCAGCTGCAGACGTTAAGGATTAAATGGATTAAATTGGCTTCACTTCAGCTTTTAAACGCTGTATTAATCATCCTCCTTTTAATGTGAAGGACTCGGTCTGGTCTCAGTTTGTCTCTGAAATGAAGGGTATAAACCAACGGTCCCGGCCCGTTTCTGCCGTGAATCACCGCCACTTTGACCCGAATCGTCTTCTCCTCGGCACCGATCTCAGCCTCAGACGCCTCTGATTAACGGCAGATGAAAGCGGCTCTGAGGCGGAACACTGAGTGCTGGCGGCAGGAGAGAACCCCGGTTCCCAGAAAACGAAAACGGCAATTCAGTCGCACTAAAGACGTCAGGGAGGAAGGTTTTCATTAAAAGTTGCTGCAGTCTGTTATTATTCTGTATTATTATTATTATTATAGCTGCTGGAGCCAGGATGATGATGATGATGATGATGATGGTCTGACTTTATAAAGAATAATATAGACAGACTGTGAGTGTTTGCAGCCGATATTCAGAGAATAATCAAAGCCTGAAAATGATTCTGCTCAGTTTTTTCATCCCAGAACGTAGAAATTCAGCTGTTACAGCTGTTATCAAAGAAAAAACATCCTCCAATAAACAACTCGACACGATCAATGACAGGAAATAACAAACAAAAACAAAAATAACAAGAACTAAGAGAATAAAATAAGGTGGTGTAGCCATAAAACCATGGTGCCAGATGGTTTAACTCTATTAAAAAGTTAATAATAAAAACACTTGCTATCAACTCGTTTTATATTCTAGCTGGATTATATATTTAAATTATCACACAAAACCATGATTTTTGTACAAGAAATGGCTTTTTAAATAACAATAAACCAACATTAACAGTAAATGTACATTAATTCCTGATGAATGATATTTAATACTGTATTTTAAAGGTTTATGACTTTCTCATCTTGCCAAACGTTATTATTCACCGACCAATAAATAAAAGTATTTATGGGTAAAGTGACTGATGGAGTAAAACTATTGCACCATAAATAATATAAATATTATTATAAAGTTTAATGTAGATGTTAAGGAACAAGGATTAAAATAATAATATCATCACATTTATATACGACTGGATGTAAATACATGTGTTGGCACCAGTTGCTGCTGCGTTATTTATATATTTAATATATATATAATATATATATCATATATTATATATGTTACATATCATATATTATATATTATATATGTTACATATCATATATTATATATATTATATATTATATATATTATATATCATATATTATATATATTATATATCATATATTATATATATTATATATCATATATTATATATATTATATATCATATATTATATATATTATATATTATATATATTATATATATTATATATTATATATATTATATATATTATATATTATATATATTATATATTATATATATTATATATCATATATTATATATATTATATATCATATATTATATATAAGGAAACATGCTGTAGAAATATAAAATAAAGCATCAGAAAACGAAGCAGAAATGATTGTGACACGACCTTGAGACAGAAACTCTGAGAAAAATAGAAAGTGGCATCAGAAAAACTAAGGATCAGACTGAAAATGTGTGTGATGACTGAAAAACTTCTTCTTCTTCTTCTTCTTCTTCTTCTTCTTCTTATTATTATTATTATTATTATTATTTTCTATTAACGGGGGAATTTACTTCCTGCTGATCAGCTGATTACTGCTCAAACAGCTGCAGAAACAACTTCACCGTCAGTGATTTCTCTACCAATAAAGGCTCATAATGAGTGTTTTTAATAGAAATGACTCCACCTGCTGCTCCTGTGGTGGAATCCAGGCCTGAACCTGCAGCTCTGGGTTCAGTTTGATGATTAAAACACTTTTAATTCATTAATTAATCTGTTCAGCGTCTGTGATGCATCAATTAATGTTTTTACTCTGTTTAATCATCTGAGATCCGATGAGTTTTGCTATATATTCATCTATTAGTTTAGACTGATGTTTGAAGAACTGATCAGCAGTTTTGATGAAGAAACTAAAAAGATTCTGTGACATAAACAGAAACTGGTTGTTGGAAATGTTAGAAAGGGGCGGAGTCAGCATGGCTTTAATTAACAGAGGGGGCGGAGTCATTATGGCTTTAATTAACAGAGGGGGTGGAGTCATTATGGCACTCACCTCTACTCACCTGTACTCACCTGCAGTCACCTGTACTCACTGTACTCACCTGCACTCACCTGCACTCACCTGCACTCAACTGTACACACCTGTACTCACCTGCACTCACCTGCACTCACCTCTACTCACCTGTACACACCTGCACTCACCTGCACTCACCTGCACTCACCTGAACTCACCTGCACTCACCTGTACACACCTGTACTCACCTGCACTCACCTGCACTCACCTGCACTCACCTCTACTCACCTGTACTCACCTGTACTCACCTGCACTCACCTGCACTCACCTATACTCACCTGCACTCACCTGCACTCACCTGCACTCACCTGCACTCACCTGTACTCACCTGTACTTACCTGTACTCACCTCTACTCACCTGTACTCACCTCTACTCACCTGTACTCACCTGCACTCACCTATACTCACCTGCACTCACCTCTACTCACCTGTACTCACCTCTACTCACCTGTACTCACCTGTACTTACCTGTACTCACCTGTACTTACCTGTACTCACCTGTACTCACCTGTACTTACCTGTACTCACCTGTACTCACCTGCACTCACCTGCACTCACCTGTACCCACCTGTCGGTTCCGCTGCTCCTTCAGGTACAGGCTCAGCCCATTATACACGGAGTGGTGTTTGGTTTCTTAATGTCTGTAAACGTGTGAATTGTGGTGTAAAGTTTATGTGTGAACAATGATAAACGTGTAAATTAATATGCTAATTAATATGCTAATGAGGTCAGTCTATTGTCTCCTAGTGTCTGTATTTTAGTACCATTGTTCTATGGGTTTCCTGTAATGGTTTAGTCCAGTTAACAGGCAGCTGTATTTAAATGGTTCAGTTCAGTCTGAGGCTGTTTAGAGTGATGAGTGTGACACTGATCCTCCTGCTGTGAGTTTTATACGAGTTTGATTTATTAAATTAATTAAAATATCCTGATTAATTTAACTTCTGATGATTCTTTGTTCCACTTTACCACATTTTCTGGTTCATCCTGATCCCTTTAAACAGGCTGGTCCTCACAGAGTGTGTCAGCTTTTGTGTGTTTTATGTGTGTGTGTGTGTGTGTGTGTGTGTGTGTGTGTGTGTATGTGTGTGTGTGTGTGTGTTAAACCCATGTCCATCCTGTATCTAAATCAACAGATTTTTTCATTTAATCTAAAAACCTAAAAACAACAAAAGCTTCTTTTTGTTCCAAATTTTTGTCTCATAAACGAACCTTTAAAACAACAATAATATAAAACACGTCAGTAAACACCTGGAGATCTGCTGCATAAAGATCTGAGGCTTTATGGTGTGTGTGTGTGTGTACCTGTTCACACACACACACACACACACACACACACACACACACACACACACACACACACACACACACATCTCTGATGTTACTGCTGCAGCAGATCTGCTGTTTGTGAAGCAGAAACCTGTGTTCACCTGTGTGTGTGTGTGTGTGTGTGTGTGTGTGTGTGTGTGTGTGTGTGTGTGTGTGTGTGTGTGTGTGTGTGTGTGTGTGTGTGTGTGTGTGCGTGTGTGTGTGTGTGTGTGTGTGTGTGTGTGTGTGTGTGTGTGTGTGTGTGAAAAGCAGCAGCACCACCTCTCCTTGAATAAATAAAGGTTTAGAAAACATGTCCGACTCCCGCAGGTTGATAAATGGACGGTTTTTACATGAGGAGGCGGAAACACACACACACACACACCTACACACACACACACACACACACACACCTACACACACACACACACACACACACACACACACACACGGTGCAGTTAGTTTCTCCAGAGAATCGCAGATAAAGACGTTTATCTGTGGATCTCAGCAGGTTTGATGGATGAAAACGTTGAACGTTCATGTTTTTCTCCCTGAGATGAAACTTTGGGCCTCAGAGTGTTTGATATTAATAAATTATTATTATATATTATATATTATAACAGTTTAAATCATACAGATGCATGATAAAATACATGGAATATGAGTTTAATGTATATTAATATAATATAAAATAATAAAATGCTGTGTATAACACTATAACAATTTAATACATCATGATAATAAAACTATAAATGAGTCGGTGACAAAACTCTCACTGTTTTGATTATTTCATTTAAAAAGTCACAAAAAATCCAGATTTTTATAAAAACCAAAGAAAAACAAATATATGCATGGACCTTTAAATAACAAGAAACCAACATCTACTCAGAATAACTTAAAACAAATCAATAAAATCACATTAATTTGGTGAAAATTTGCCCACATTTGGAATAAAAGACAACCTTGATGCTCAAAGGTCCATCAGCAATAGGGATATCCTCATAAATAAATGTTTTTCAAAATAAAAGCACCTCTTTTCCATAAGGAATCACTATGTAATCGAGGGTTAATGACAGAATTCTTCCAACATTTACTTCCATTACAGATAATATCATTTTAAATTCACAACATTAACCATTTTCTAATCACTTTAATCAGATTTTCTGTTTTTTCGTTGCGTTTTATCTTTTATCAGCTTCTCTAATGACATGAAACTGTCTCATTAACATCTCGTTAGTGAAGCAGGTTGATTGGCTCTGATTTAATTGGTTGTTTAACGTCCTCTCTGCTGCAGGAATCCTTCCAGCTGCTGGACGTGACTCCGCTGGTTGAGTCTCAGCTCATCAATAAAACAGCCTGACCTGATGCAGGATTCATGGCTGAGGAATGTGGATCTGACCCTGTTTGTTCCTCCGAATAAAACCAGAACCTGGATCTGACAGACCAGTTCCTGATGGTCTGGAAACACGGACCAGAGCCACCAAATCAGCTCTGGAAGCGGTCGGAGTCTGAAGTCCTGACAGGAATGAATTTATCATCCCTGTGTCTGTGTTTCATCCTCAGAGCTTTAATCCATTGAAGGTGATAGTTGAGGTTCATAGAATGGAGTAAAATGTGGATCCGTGTTTCCTGAAGCTGGAGATTTAACATTAAATGTCTTTTATTTAAGTCCAGGAACTTTAACACACTCCTACAAGACACTTAGCTTGATGTTTAGCTCCCAGGAGGGCACTTTAACACGTTTTAGCTTCTAAGGAGGCACTTTAGTACAGGTTCTGGCTCCTAGAGGGCACTTTAACATGCTTTTAGCTCCTAAAAGGGCACTTTAACTGAACTTTGGCTCCAAGAAGGCACTTTAACACAGATTTTGGCTCCTAGAGGGCATTTTAGCAAAGTTTTATTCCGAGAGGGCACTTCAGTATGATTTTTGGCTCCTAAAAGGCACTTTAAAATTCATTTTAGCTCCCAAGGAGGCACTTGAACACACATTTTGGTTCCTAAAGGGCACTTTGGCATGATTTCTGCCTGCTAGAGGGCACTTTAACCTGTGTTTTAGCTCCTAAAAGGGCACTTTAACTGAATTTTAGCTCCCAAGAGGGCACTTTAACACATATTTTGGTTCCTAAAGGGCATTTTAGCCCTTGGCTTCCAAGGAGGAATTTTAGTACAGGTTCTGGCTCATAGAGGGCACTTTGACAGACATTTTACTTCTAGAGGGTACGTTGGCATGATTTTTATTTCCAAAAGAGGGCACTTTAACACATGTTTTGGCTCCAAGAGGGCACTTTAGCAGACATTTTAGCTCCTAGAAGACACTTTAACATTCCTTTCAGCTCCCAAGAGGGCACTTTAACAAAGTCTTTCTCCTAGAAGGCACTTTAGCATGCGTTTAGGTTCCCATGAGGGCACTTTAAGACACATTTTGGCTTCTAGAAGGCACTTTAGCATGATTTCATGGCTTCCAAGGAGGCACTTTAGTACAAGTTCTTGCTTCTAGAGGGCATTTTAACACACATTTACTTCTAGAGGGTACTTTGGCATGATTTTTGGCTCCTAGAGGGCACTTTAGCATGCATTTTGGTTCTCATGAGGGCACTTTAGTACACATTTCTCATCATTTGAGCCACAAGGGGGCGACCACCGTGCACCGCCACTGGTCTTATTGGTTATTTTAGGCAGACGCTGGTTAATCAGTGAGCGGCTGCTCTTTAATTAACACACAACTTTATCTGAAGGTTTCTAACTGTAACAGGAATATTTCCATGTGGTTTAAAGCAGCTCAGCTCCATTAAATCCACAGATTGTTCTTCTGAGTCCTCTCTCTCTCTCTCTCTCTCTCTCTCTCTCTCTCTCTCTCTCTCTCTTTCCATCCGAATCACTGATTTTCTGCCTAATGAGGAATTTAAATTCAGCCCCATGATTTACACATAAAGAACAATTATGGCTGTGGTGGCTCAGGCCCATTGTTTCCTGTCTTGGTGCTGAGGTCTGGTGACTAATGGGGTTTTCATTAACTAACAAAGCGCCTGCAGCATTTAATCCTGTCAGAGGAGAAATGATATGATTATTTAATGATTCATATTTGGGTCCATGGGACGACGGGTCCATTTGTTTACGTGGTTTCATGGTGGCAGCAGTAATCTGTTTATTGACAGGTCCACGTCGCAGTAGAACCAGAATAATAAAGTGTGGAGCTGGGAAAGAGAGAAATATGAGGAAATGCAGTCAGAGCAGAGCAGGAAATACACACCAGAGTGTGTGTGTGTGTGTGTGTTCTTGTCTGTATGTAGCAGTGAGGACCAGTTATTGATGGAAGACCAACGTTGTGAGGACTTTTATAGTTGTCAGGATAGTTTTGGTCCTCAGAACTATACAAGTATATTATATTATATTAAGAACATAATTATTCAAATGAAAGTCTGTCTGTCTCTCAATTTAATTCAAGAAACTTTATTGACATGAACAAATACAAATGTTGTCAAAAGTAGAGTATATAACATTCATATTAACATATTACATTCTATCTATCTATCTATCTATCTATCTATCTATCTATCTATCTATCTATCTATCTATCTATCTATCTATCTATCTATCTATCTATCTATCTATCTATCTATCTATCTATCTATCTATCTATCTATCTATCTATCTATCTATCTATAGGTATAAGGCCATCGTGAACCCTATGGACATCCAGACGTCCAGTGCTGTCTTCTGGACGTGTCTTAAAGCCGTGTCCATCTGGTTGTTGTCCGTCGTCCTGGCTGTTCCTGAGGCCATTTTCTCACAGGTCATCACCATGCAGGTAGGAGTCAGTATGCAGGTAGGAGTCACCATGCAGGTAGGAGTCAGTATGCAGGGAGGAGTCATCATGCAGGTAGGAGTCATCATGCAGGTAGGAGTCATCATGCAGGTAGGAGTCAGTATGCAGGTAGGAGTCAGTATGCAGGTAGGAGTCATCATGCAGGTAGGAGTCAGTATGCAGGTAGGAGTCAGTATGCAGGTAGGAGTCATCATGCAGGTAGGAGTCAGTATGCAGGTAGGAGTCAGTATGCAGGTAGGAGTCATCATGCAGGTAGGAGTCAGTATGCAGGTAGGAGTCAGTATGCAGGTAGGAGTCATCATGCAGGTAGGAGTCAGTATGCAGGTAGGAGTCAGTATGCAGGTAGGAGTCATCATGCAGGTAGGAGTCAGTATGCAGGTAGGAGTCATCATGCAGGTAGGAGTCAGTATGCAGGTAGGAGTCAGTATGCAGGTAGGAGTCAGTATGCAGGTAGGAGTCATCATGCAGGTAGGAGTCAGTATGCAGGTAGGAGTCATCATGCAGGTAGGAGTCAGTATGCAGGTAGGAGTCATCATGCAGGTAGGAGTCATCATGCAGGTAGGACTCACCATGCAGGTAGGAGTCAGTATGCAGGTAGGAGTCAGTATGCAGGTAGGAGTCATCATGCAGGTAGGAGTCAGTATGCAGGTAGGAGTCATCATGCAGGTAGGAGTCAGTATGCAGGTAGGAGTCATCATGCAGGTAGGAGTCATCATGCAGGTAGGAGTCAGTATGCAGGTAGGACTCACCATGCAGGTAGGAGTCAGTATGCAGGTAGGAGTCATCATGCAGGTAGGAGTCATCATGCAGGTAGGAGTCAGTATGCAGGTAGGAGTCATCATGCAGGTAGGAGTCAGTATGCAGGTAGGAGTCAGTATGCAGGTAGGAGTCATCATGCAGGTAGGAGTCAGTATGCAGGTAGGAGTCAGTATGCAGGTAGGAGTCATCATGCAGGTAGGAGTCAGTATGCAGGTAGGAGTCATCATGCAGGTAGGAGTCATCATGCAGGTAGGACTCACCATGCAGGTAGGAGTCAGTATGCAGGTAGGAGTCAGTATGCAGGGAGGAGTCATCATGCAGGTAGGAGTCATCATGCAGGTAAGAGTCATCATGCAGGTAGGAGTCATCATGCAGGTAGGAGTCAGTATGCAGGTAGGAGTCATCATGCAGGTAGGAGTCAGTATGCAGGTAGGAGTCAGTATGCAGGTAGGAGTCAGCATGCAGGTAGGAGTCAGTATGCCGGTAGGAGTCATCATGCAGGTAGGAGTCAGTATGCAGGTAGGAGTCATCATGCAGGTAGGAGTCACCATGCAGGTAGGAGTCAGTATGCAGGTAGGAGTCAGTATGCAGGTAGGAGTCAGTATGCAGGGAGGAGTCAGTATGCAGGTAGGACTCATCATGCAGGTAGGAGTCAGTATCCAGGTAGGAGTCATCATGCAGGTAGGAGTCATCATGCAGGTAGGAGTCAGTATGCAGGTAGGAGTCATCATGCAGGTAGGAGTCAGTATGCAGGTAGGAGTCATCATGCAGGTAGGAGTCAGTATGCAGGTAGGAGTCAGTATGCAGGTAGGAGTCAGCATGCAGGTAGGAGTCAGTATGCAGGTAGGAGTCAGCATGCAGGTAGGGGTCAGTATGCAGGTAGGAGTCATCATGCAGGTAGGAGTCATCATGCAGGTAGGAGTCAGCATGCAGGTAGGAGTCAGTATGCAGGTAGGAGTCAGTATGCAGGTAGGAGTCATCATGCAGGTATGAGTCAGTATGCAGGTAGGAGTCAGTATGCAGGTAGGAGTCATCATGCAGGTAGGAGTCAGTATGCAGGTAGGAGTCAGTATGCAGGTAGGACTGGAAACAGGAAACATGGAAATAAAATAAAATAAAATGAAATGAAGAGCTGAGGGAGACTCAGACCAACAAACATCAGCTGTTCTTCAGCTTCAGATTGATGAGAAACAGCAGCTCTTTAACATGTTTTAATGTCTCCTCCTCCTCTCCTCCTCCTTTCACCTCCTCCTGTCTCCTCCTCCTCTCCTCCTCCTTTCACCTCCTCCCGTCTCCTCCTCCTGTCTCAGGGTCAGAGGGACAACACGACCTTTGTGAACTGCGTCCCGTACCCGTTGTCCAATCAGTTGCATCCTAAGATCCACTCAGTGATGATCTTCCTGGTCTACTTCCTGGTTCCGCTGTCAATCATCTCTGTGTATTATTTCCACATCGCCAGGACGCTCATCAGGAGCGCCCACGACATGCCGGGGGAGGTCAGCGAGCACAGCAAACGGCAGGTAGGAGCAGGAGGAGGAGGAGGAGGAGGAGGAGGAGGAGGAGGAGGAGGAGATTATTAGAGGAGGAGTCCTCCAGAGACACAGCGGCGGCCATCTTTGATCCTGATGTGACCCGCTGCCTTTTTAATTATTCATCTCAGCTCTGGATGATTCTCGGAGTGAGAAGTGATCGTTAAATCTGACTCACACTGTCACACGAAAAAAATCAAAAGAAACTGTGAAAAGCTTCGATCTGAGTTTGATGAAACATCCAAACGACTGAAACTGCTGCTGGAGTTTGACTTTAGGAGCAGATCTGGAGGTTTTATTACTGATTTATGTAAATTTAGTGACTGGGATGAAGGAATGATTGACAGCAGCTGGAGGGGGCGTGTCTATGTTTGATTGACAGCAGCTGGAGGGGGCGTGTCTATGTTTGATTGACAGCAGCTGGAGGGGGCGTGTCTATGATTGATTGACAGCAGCTGGAGGGGGCGTGTCTATGTTTGATTGACAGCAGCTGGAGGGGGCGTGTCTATGTTTGATTGACAGCAGCTGGAGGGGGCGTATCTATGTTTGATTGACAGCAGCTGGAGGGGGCGTGTCTATGTTTGATTGACAGCAGCTGGAGGGGGCGTGTCTATGTTTGATCGACAGCAGCTGGAGGGGGCGTGTCTATGTTTGATTGACAGCAGCTGGAGGGGGCGTGTCTATGTTTGATCGACAGCAGCTGGAGGGGGCGTGTCTATGTTTGATTGACAGCAGCTGGAGGGGGCGTGTCTATGTTTGATTGACAGCAGCTGGAGGGGGCGTGTCTATGTTTGATTGACAGCAGCTGGAGGGGGCGTGTCTATGTTTGATTGACAGCAGCTGGAGGGGCAACAGAACAAACCTAAAAGTGTTTGGCTTCTGCTGTGTTTTAATTGATAATTGATGTTAATTGATAATTAATCAGTGGCCTCATTGGCTCCATCTGTTCAGGTTTGTATTTTAATTAGTCGTTTATTTTAATTACAGTAAATCATTATAATCTGATTAAATATTATAGAAACAGATTTTATTTTCAAGATTCGTGTCTGAAGAGATGGAATCAATGAGGTGACTGATCAATTATCAATTAACATCAATTATCAATTAACAACAAGTATCAGTTAGCATCAATTATCAGTTAACACCCAAAGTGATATGAATCAACAAAAAAAATGAAATAAAAACCAATAAATAATAAAGAAATAAAATCATGTAACATATAAAAACACAATTAAAGGAAGTATATCAAATAAAATAAATAAATTAATTAAAAAATACATTAAAAGTGATGTTTTTTAGTGTTAAATAGTCCAGATTTGTACAATATTTATTTATTAATTTAAAAAGTGAAGCTCATGAATCATTTTATTTGAAACTGTTATAAAACAGCTGAGTCTTCAATAAAGAAAATAAATGAACAGGCTTTAATTTCATTCTCATACAGACTGAACATCATTTATATTCATGCTCAATAAATTAAGTTAATATTTGCGTTTATAAACCTGAAGGTCACATTAATGTAAATCTTCCTGCTGAATATTCACAGGTGAACGTGTGTTTTACATGAAAATCGTGTCTTTTATTTGAATAAAATCTGAGTTCAGCAGCAAAAAAGGAAAAATGCTGTTGGTCATGATTCTTTGACAGATTCCTGCTCAGCTCAGGGACGATCCCAGTTTAATAATCCATAAACTTCATGGATTTATCCTGGTTTTCACCAGGGGACGAACCCAGAGACGGCAGCAGGAATTAAACGGCCGGAAGTGTTTTATTTATGTAAATCCGCTCGTTTTTCATCCCAGGAAGTGGTCGTGTGTTAAAGCAGCGATCTGCTGCAGGAGCTTTACGTTTTCAGGGTCACGGCTCGGTTATAAATCAGCTGTAAAGGGAACATCCAACCTCCACGCTGCCACTTTAATGAGGAAAAACAGCGTTAACCGTCTGAGACACTGAAGCTTTATTAAACACTTCTATAGACATATAAATACACCAATAAAAACCTGATGAAACAGGAGTTTTATCATCTTATAGATACTTATTTTACTGCAGATTCAGTCTGTGTAAATATCAGTGTAATATGACAATAATGCATGAATATACTGATGTTTTAGGCCTAAATAATTATATTAAATCACATAATCCCAGCACAAAATGATCAGAAACAGTCATTATTAATCATAAAAACATATAGAAAAGGCAGATTTAGTGTTGTGTTGTCATCAAATCATCATGATTAACAGTAATTAATTAATTCTGGGGTTCCAAGAAAACCTATAAAGACCCAAAACTGAAAAACACACCAATAAAAACCTGATAAAAGACGAGTTTATTTTCCTGTAGATTTAGTTTGTGGGTTGAAATATGACTATATTATATGTGTTTATGATCTTATTAACACACAAAAAAGTTGGCACAGCAACTAAAACAGGAAATGATCAGAAATATTATTAATCATAAATATATATGTTAATACATGATTAACAGTAACAACAATTACTTCTGGGGTTCCTCAGGGTTCCATTCTCGGTCCTCGATATTTAATAAGTTTGAGTCAATCAATGGTAATAACACATTATATATTATATATATATTACATTAACTGGCATGATTAACTACGTGATTATTTCTTTTAATTTTGATGATTATAGCTGACAACAACAAAAGAAAATCCCAAATTCAGTATCTCAAAAAATAAGAATATTACTTAAGATCGATATGAAAAGTATGAACATGTACAATACTTAGTAAAGCTGTTATGGCTGTTATATATATATATATATATATATATATATATATATATATATATATATATATATATATATATATATATATATATATATATATATGAGAGAGAGAGAGCATCATGATTAACAGTAACAACAATTACTTCTGGGGTTCCTCAGGGTTCCATTCTCGGTCCTCGATATTTTCAGTTTAAATTTCAATTATTATAAGTTTGTGTTTGTCAAACAATGGTAATAACACATTATATGTTATATATTTTATGTGAGCTGGCGGCTAAAGATCTTAAAACTCCAAAAACACAACATTTCAGGAGATTAAAACAACATAAACCAACACCACGTCGCTATAGTCGTTGCAGCGTCGTCCTATAATTAAATAAAATAGATTATCAGTGTTTTACTCAGAGAAAACCGTCTGAGACTTTAGTGAAAATTGTAAATGTTTTATCTCTTGAGCCCTGAAAGACGTTCAGTGTCTTCACATTGAGAGAGAAGTTGATGTTTGATGATGTTGCAGATGACGATGGTGAATATTCATGGAGCAAAAGAGCAGCGAGGCAGAAATAACGGAGAGAATAAGATAAAGGAGAGTTTAAAGAGGAAGGAGAGAGGAAACAGCAGCAGCAGCAGCCATGAATCAGCAGCCGTTACTCAGGTTAATAATAAATATTCACCTCAGACGTTTCTACAAACCATGTTTGGAAATTTAATTAAAAGCCTTGTTTATATCTGCAAATAAATTAAACCAGACGCGTCATGATGGACGTTTTTATCTCAGCAGCAGTTTGTTTGTTACCTGAGCAGAAAAGTTATGAACTGAAAAATAAGAGAGTCAAAAGGTTAATAAAAGAGAATTAACCAGAGAATTAACCAGAATTAACCAGAGAATTAACCAGAGAATTAACCAGAGAATTAACCAGAGAATTAACCAGAGAATTAACCAGAGAATTAACCAGAGAATTAACCAGAGAATTAACCAGAAAATAAACCAGAGAATTAACCAGAATTAACCAGAGAATTAACCAGAGAATTAACCAGAATTAACCAGAGAATTAACCAGAGAATTAACCAGAATTAACCAGAGAATTAACCAGAATTAACCAGAGAATTAACCAGAGAATTAACCAGAATTAACCAGAGAATTAACCAGAGAATTAACCAGAGAATTAACCAGAATTAACCAGAGAATTAACCAGAATTAACCAGAGAATTAACCAGAGAATTAACCAGAATTAACCAGAGAATTAACCAGAATTAACCAGAATTAACCAGAGAATTAACCAGAATTAACCAGAATTAACCAGAGAATTAACCAGAGAATTAACCAGAGAATTAACCAGAATTAACCAGAATTAACCAGAGAATTAACCAGAGAATTAACCAGAGAATTAACCAGAATTAACCAGAGAATTAACCAGAGAATTAACCAGAATTAACCAGAATTAACCAGAGAATTAACCAGAGAATTAACCAGAGAATTAACCAGAGAATTAACCAGAATTAACCAGAGAATTAACCAGAGAATTAACCAGAATTAACCAGAATTAACCAGAGAATTAACCAGAGAATTAACCAGAGAATTAACCAGAGAATTAATCAGAATTAACCAGAATTAACCAGAGAATTAACCAGAGAATTAACCAGAATTAACCAGAGAATCAACCAGAGAATTAACCAGAATTAACCAGAGAATTAACCAGAGAATTAACCAGAATTAACCAGAATTAACCAGAGAATTAACCAGAGAATTAACCAGAGAATTAACCAGAGAATTAATCAGAATTAACCAGAATTAACCAGAGAATTAACCAGAGAATTAACCAGAGAATTAACCAGAATTAACCAGAGAATTAACCAGAATTAACCAGAGAATCAACCAGAGAATTAACAGAACACAAAACGTCAGAATAACGTCAGAGTAACGTTAGCGTTTTCAAAATAAAAGACTATGTGTGGAAAATTAATCAGCAGCAGGTTTGATAATTAATCATTAATTAATCACGTTGAGTTGATTCTTTATGTAAAAAAAAACAAACATCTGCAGGTTTTTAGTTTTTAAACATGAAAATGTAGAAATATGAAAATTAAAAGTTGAATGAATTTTAATTGAACAACATTAATTAACTAACAACAACAACAACAACAACAACAACAACAACAACAACAACAACAACATCAACAACAACAATTCTTTCATTCATCCTGTTTCTATTCCTGGTTGTTTCTCCTTCAGCTTCTTTTAAAAAACATCACTCAGAGTTTCAGCAGCAGAGTCTCTGCAGCTGCTGTTTCACACCTTTAACCATAAACTATGAATAGAAACACGTTTATATTTACATGTTGTTATTAAATATCTATTAAATTCTCAGCTGATTCAGCCTTTACATCATTTACATTCATTGTGATGTTCAACATCAACAAAACCTTCTTCCTGTCCTCTGTCTTTTCTCTTTTCTCTTTTCTCTCTATGCAACAACACAGCTTCATGTTTATTGATGAGAACTCATCGAGGTAAAAGGCAGAAAAATCGTCTCAGGAACCAGAAACAACTCAGTGACTCTGTCCTCGTTTGTTTAGACTCAACGTCTCACATTGTGATTGAAATGAGACACTTTTCATTTCCTCTCGAGTGTTTTTCTCTTTTTTCGATTGTGTGAAAGTGTGTGAGAGTGTGTGAGAGTGTGTGTGAGTGTGTGTGAGTGTGTGAGAGTGTGTGTGAGTGTGTGAGTGTGTTTTATCAGAGTAAATGATCAGCAGGATTATTAGTAACAGAAGCAGCACTCGACCTCTTTATGTCCCATTAATAAACAGATGATGCTGACGGCGTTTTCCTGCAGGAAAAAACGGCAGAAATCATCGAATTTAAAGAATCTGCATGGAGAAGTTATAGAAACATGAAGGATTTCAGGGATTTAGCTTCAGTCTATGCTGAAAAAAAGGTTTTAATTTGTTAATTTTCATTCCTTAAGTCAATCCTAGTCAGTGAGTCTGGAGCTGATCTGCTGTTTATTGATTAAATTCAAGCTTTAGTGAACGTAAAAACGATGAAGATTCAACATAAAATGTCTTTTTTTGTCCAAAGATCATCAGTTTATTATTATAGAGACTAAAGAAACCAGGAAATAATCAGAGAAGAGAAGCTGGAACCAGAGAATTTACACATTTACTGATTAATCAATGACTCTGATCAATTAATTGATTGTAAAAATAGTTTGATGTCAAATCAAATGTGGGGTTCCTCAGGGTTCCGTTCTAGATCCTGTGTAGTTTCAGTCATTAGTTTATTATTATAGAAGAATAAAGAAATAATCTATTAAATGTTCTTCATTCAAATACTCAAATCAATGAATTGATTATCAAATAGTTGTTGATTAATGTGATAATTGGAAAGGTATTGATTAACTAATCAGTGTTTCTATTGATTTCTACATCAGTAAAACATCATGAAGTAAATAAACATGTGTTTGTGTTTTAGAGGCTTTAAAACCTCAGATTTACTCTGAACATTTATTATCACCATAAATTAACTTCATGATAATTTATTTATTTATCACCTGTCAGAGCAGGAACCAGCTGAAAGTGTTTCCTAATAAATAAAACCAGGCTGACGACGTCAAACACTTCCTGGTTCTAGTGATGTCACAAAGTCTTTTATCCTGTCTGTGGTTTTATTGAATTAAATCTGATTTATGACGTTATTTATGATATTTATGTTTAGATGAAGGTGACACTAAAAAAAACACTGATCATGAATCAAATTATTAATTTACTCATGAATCTGAAGAAAAATGAGGCTGAAAACATCTGAAAACATCTGGAAACATCTGGAAACATCTGGAAACATCTGGAAACATCTGGAAACATCTGGACCAAAGCTGCAGGAACACTGTTATAAATCATTATTGATTATAGATTTTAATTCATTAAATCATAATTTTATTTATTTATTAATAACGTTCATCAATAAATAGAAAAAAGTGTATTAGTGTGTGTGTGTATTATTGTGTGTGTGTATTATTGTGTATGTGTATGTGTGTGTGTGTATTAGTGTGTGTGTGTGTCTGTGTGTGTGTATTATTGTGTGTGTGTATTAGTGTGTGTGTGTGTGTCTCTGTGTGTGTATTATTGTGTGTGTGTGTGTATTAGTGTGTGTGTATTATTGTGTGTGTGTGTGTATTAGTGTGTGTGTATTAGTGTGTGTGTATTAGTGTGTGTATTAGTGTGTGTGTATGTATTTGACACACAAAAGTGTTAATCAATAATAATCATCGGTTAATAATTGATTAATTTTTAATTTTTAATTTTTTGACTAACCATAATAATATTTATATATATTTATTCTACTTCCTGTTCCAGATGGAGACCAGGAAGTGTTTAGCTAACATCATGCTGGTTTTATTATATATATTATATTTATATATATTTATTCTACTTCCTGTTCCAGATGGAGACCAGGAAGTGTTTAGCTAACATCGTGCTGGTTTTATTATATATATTATATTTATATATATTTATTCTACTTCCTGTTCCAGATGGAGACCAGGAAGCATTTAGCTAACATCGTGCTGGTTTTATATATATATTATATTTATATATATTTATTCTACTTCCTGTTCCAGATGGAGACCAGGAAGCGTTTAGCTAAGATCGTGCTGGTCTTCGTGGGTCTGTTTGCTCTGTGCTGGTTTCCGAACCACGTCCTGTACATGTACCGGTCCTTCAACTACGAGCATGTGGACGAGTCTGTGTCCCACCTCATCATCACGCTGCTGGCCCGAGTCCTCAGCTTCTCCTCGTCCTGCGTCAACCCCTTCGCCCTCTACCTGCTCAGCGAGAGCTTCCGCAGGCACTTCAACAGGTGAGCAGGCCCCGCCCCCTTCCTGGTTGCTCATTATAGAGCCCCGCCTCCTTCCTCTTTATTAATTATAGAGGCCCCGCCCCCTTCCTGGTTGGTAATTATACAGGCCCAGCCCCCTTCCTGATTAATAATCATAGAGGCCCCACCCTCTTCCTGGTTAGTAATTACAGGTTAATCATTATACAGGCTCCACCCCTTCCTAAATAATAATTATACTGGCCCCGCCTCCTTCCTGTTCTACCAAATTTGGATCTACCCTTATTAGGATAAATTACACTAAATTATGAATAAATTATACTTTAATTATTAATAATTAAACAGGCCCTCCTGTTACAGCTGATTGTTAATTAAACAGGCCCCGCCCCCTCCTGTTACAGCTGATTATTAATTAAACAGGCCCCGCCCCCTCCTGTTACAGCTGATTATTAATTAAACAGGCCCCGCCCCCTCCTGTTACAGCTGATTGTTAATTAAACAGGCCCCGCCCCCTCCCGTTACAGCTGATTGTTAATTAAACAGGCCCCGCCCCCTCCTGTTACTGCTGATTATTAATTAAACAGGCCCCGCCCCCTCCTGTTACAGCTGATTGTTAATTAAACAGGCCCCGCCCCCTCCTGTTACAGCTGATTGTTAATTAAACAGGCCCCGCCCCCTCCTGTTACAGCTGATTGTTAATTAAACAGGCCCCGCCCCCTCCTGTTACAGCTGATTGTTAATTAAACAGGCCCCGCCCCCTCCTGTTACAGCTGATTGTTAATTAAACAGGCCCCGCCCCCTCCTGTTCTACCACATTTAAACTATTTATTAGGACGAGTGAAAATCAACAGATTTATTCATTATGGCTCCAGCTCCTTTAACATTTGACTAATTTATTTATATTAAGTAATAAAATAATTATTTCTCTAAATTTGACAGAAAAATAATCAAATATTAAATAAAAACGTTTAACGTTAGTTTGCTAAAATAAAAAGAAGAAGAGATAAAAAATAAAAATAAATTATTTGATGAATTTGTCCTTTTTTAGTTTTGTATAAAAAACTCACACTTATTTATTTTCCTGTTTTTCTTCCAGTTGTGATGTCACAAAGATGTAAATCTATTCAGATAAATAAACATTTAATGTTTGTGTCACTAAAACAAACATTAACAGTGATTTAATGTTATTTTTATGCTTTTTCCTCTAATGACGGGTTATTATTAACTTTATGAAGCAGCAAAACATTAATTATAATTATTTAATGTTATTATGAGTCTTATTAATTATTCAATATTCAGTAATTTGCTGTATTAAAGCAGCGTTTCTGATTTATTATGAGACTTTGATGCATTAAATGAACATTTCATGATTTATTTATTGGTTCTAGGACAGAAGGAGAGAATGAATGAGGTTCATTTATTTAAAGTTAAACAGATTTTAATGTAGAACAAGTCTGAACAGAATTTAAACCAAATCTTCAGTCATTTTATTTATTATTATTCAGTTAAATCAACAGAAACTGGACATGTAATAAAATATTAAAGGAATAAAACATCATCTGTGTTTTGGCCTTGAGGATCCCTGATGTTTGTTTGTTTGTGTCTGAGGCCGTCGCCACGGTAACCGCCAGCTGTGAAGCTGGATTGACGTTTATTATTGTTGATATTTTTATTATAGTGTCGGTTTAACGGATAAACAACAACATCGGTTTAGATTAAAGTCAGCAGAGGATGTTTATTAAACAATAAATAAAAGGATTCAACCTCATTCCTCTGTAAAACAACAAAACATGAAATAAACAAACCAAATATAAACAAAATACAGTAAATACAAATAAAATATTTATAGTAAATAATAAAATAAAAATCATTAAATCTAATAACAATCATTAATATTTGTATTATTTGTTAATTCATAAATCACCATCAGTTGTTTCTCTGTAGTTTGATTGACAGCTGTCAATCATCATCAGAGCTGCTGAGCTCCGCCCCCTCAGGGTTTTTGTTGTGATGTCACAGATATGACATCATCATAGATGTTTAGCAGTTTATTGATTAACCTTTGTTCTCTTATGATCTCTGCTCCTCCTCCTCCTCCTCTTTCTCCTCCTCTTTCTCCTCCTCTTTCTCCTCCTCCTCCTCCTCCTTTTTCTCCTCCTCCTCCTCCTCCTCCTCCTCCTCCTCCTCTTTCTCCTCCTCTTTCTCCTCCTCTTTCTACTCCTCTTTCTCCTACTCCTCCTCTTTCTCCTCCTCTTTCTCTTTCTCTTTCTCTTTCTCTTTCTCTTTCTCCTCCTCCTCCTCCTCCTCCTCCTCCTCCTCCTCTTTCTCTTTCTCTTTCTCTTTCTCTTTCTCTTTCTCCTCCTCCTCCTCCTCCTCCTCTTTCTCTTTCTCTTTCTCTTTCTCTTTCTCTTTCTCTTTCTCCTCCTCCTCCTCCTCTTTCTCCTCCTCTTTCTCCTCTTTCTCCTCCTCCTCCTCCTCTTCCTCCTCTTTCTCCTCTTTCTCCTCCTCCTCCTCCTCCTCCTCCTCCTCCTCATCCCCCTCCTCCTCCTCTTTCTCCTCCTCCTCCTCCTTCTCCTCCTCCTCCCCCCTCCTCCCCCTCCTCCTCCTCCTCCTCCTCTTTCTCCTCCTCCTCCTCCCCCCTCCTCCTCCTCCCCCCCCCCTCCTCCTCCTCCTCCTCCTCCCCCTCCTCCTCCTCCTCCTCCTCCTCCTCCTCCAGTCAGCTGTGTTGTGGGCGGAGCCTCCATCCTGAACGTCAGCCTAGTTACCTCCACAGCACCTCCCACATCCGCCTCACCTCCATCAAGAAGGCCACGCCCACCTCCGCAGTCGCAGCCGGCAACGGCAGCTCCAGCAGACAGGAAGTGGCTCTGTGAGGGGAGGGGGAGGAGGAGGAGGGGGCGGGGCTTCTCTCTCCTCACCTGGACCAGCTGATCCAGGTGTTTCTCCATCTGAACCTTCATTACAACTCTCTGGATTATCTGTAACAAGGGATTTTAACGAACCTCCAGGACTCCAGTCACTGATCTGGGTCCTGGGTCCCGGTCTAGTCCCTGATGGGGGTCAGGTACTGGTCTGGTGAGACCTGGACTCAGGTCTCAGGTCTCTGGAGTCCTGCTGATCCTCTGGAGATGGATGGAACCAGTTTTAGAGGTTTAAAGGCCTCGATAAACTAAAACATCTGGTTTGTGGAGGAGGTTTTTTTTGGTTTTGTTCCAGCCACCAGTCCGCCTTGAGTCCACCAGGACCTGGTCTAACCTGGTCTGGATTCAGGGATTCACATGTCACAGACCGGACCCTCAGGATCCACCAGGAGTTATTAGTGTGGAACATGACGTTGTATTCATGCTACAACACAGTTAAATATAGGAGCCTCAAAACCTGCAGCTACTTCCTGTATCTGATCAGCTGATACGGCTGAAGAATTCTGGGAAAACTGAATGTTTCATGACGCTTTTCAACACTTAATGACGCTTTATGATGCTTCATGATGCTTCACTACCAAAGCTTCACAACACTTCACAACACTTCACGACACTTCACGACACTTCACAACACTTTACAACACTTCACAACACTTCACAACACTTTACGACACTTCACAACACTTTACGACACTTCACAACTCTTCACGACACTTCGCAACACAGCACTTCATGATGCTTCACAATGTTTCCTGACACTTTACGATGCTTTACGACACTTCACAACACTTTATGACACTTCATGACAAGGCTTTACGATGTTTCACAACACTTCATGACACTTTACGACACTTTACAACGCTTCAGGACTAACTTTACAACACTTCACAACACTTCATGACACTTTACAGCACTTAACAGCACTTCAGAACTAACTTTACGATGTTTCACAACACTTTATGACACTCCACAACCGACACCTCACAACATTTTACAGCGCTTCATGACACTTTACAGCACTTGACAATGCTACGACACTTCACAACGCTTCATGACGCTTTACGGCGTGTTTTAAACCGTTCCATGTTCTTTATTTGATGTTATTTCCATCATCATTAGATAAAGTTTACAGCTTCAGACTCTGTAACAAGAAGCTGCAGCTCAGCGTTTTCTGGAGGATCAACAGACGATGAACTTTGACCCATTGACCTTTGACCTCGGATCAAACTATTTTAAAAAAAGGACCAGGTTCAGAAAACTGATTCTGTTCTGTGTTTAAATCTGCATCTTGATGTCGTTTTATTATTTTTTTTATTTCATTTGAAATGTTTGATGTTGTTGTTCAGTGCCCGGCATGTTACACACACACACACACACACACACACACACACACACACACACACACACACACACACACACACACACACACACACACAGGAATGAATGGTTTAGCTTTAAAGCAGCAGCAGCAGGACGTTTGGGGCCGGTCTAATCGCTGGTTTTCAGATCTCAGATCAAAGGAAGAATCTGATGTAAATTACAGCATCAACAGAATCTGAATGAATAATAAAATAATAATAAAAACCAGAGTTAAATAAACCTGAGTTAAATAAGCCAGAGTTAATAAACCAGAGTAAATAAGCTAGAGTTAAATAAACCAGAATTAAATAAACCAGAGTTAAATAAACCAGAGTTAAATAAGCCAGTGTTAATAAACCAGAGTAAATAAGCTAGAGTTAAATAAGCTAGAGTTAATAAACCAGAATTATATAAACCAGAGTTAAATAAGCCAGAGTTAATAAACCAGAGTAAATAAGCTAGAGTTAAATAAACCAGAATTAAATAAACCAGAGTTAAATAAACCAGAGTTAATAAACCAGAGTTAACTAAACCAGAGTTAAATAAACCTGAGTTAACTAAACCAGAGTTAAATAAGCCAGTGTTAATAAACCAGAATTAAATAAACCAGAGTTAAATAAGCCAGAATTAATAAACCAGAGTAAATAAGCTAGAGTTAAATAAACCAGAATTATATAAACCAGAGTTAAATAAACCAGAGTTAAATAAACCAGAGTTAATTTTATTTTTTGTTGTTGGAGACTAAAAGTGAAGCCAAAGATCCATGAAAAAAGACGAGTAAATTAAAAATATCTGTATTTAAAATATAAAATTCAGAATTTCTAAAACCTTCTAAATGCAGCGATGAGTTAAAAGAAGAAACCAAATGTTCAGTCGATAAAACTAAATATTTTTGCTGTGATGAAGTTTTCAGAATCTTTACGATGAATAAAAGTGTGAAAATTAATCTTTATATTTTCTGACTTTTTTCTTATTATTTCATTTATTACCTCTTATTTTCTCATATTTTTGTCTTTTTATCTCATATTTTTTCTCATATTTGTGACTTTTTATTTATTTTTTCTTCAATTTTTATCTATTTTTGTGTTTTTGCTGATTTTTTAAAATTTAATTTCCATCTTTCCATCTTCCAAAGCTGCAGTTTGGAGCTTTAGGCTGATCAGAAATGGATTTTAATATTCGTTTATATATTTTAATTCGTATATTATTCAATCAATAAGAATAATAATAAGTTTTAATTCTTCAGAAACTTCAAACTGTTCCTTTAAATAAATAAATCCCATAAAAACAGATGAAACCAACAATAAATTGATGAATTGTTTTATTATTTTGATCTAACAGCAGTTTATTTGGATGCGTATTCATCCGCCGCTGAAAATAGTCCCAACAAACACTTTTATAAAACGGGTCCCGGCTGCTCCAGGAACCTCCAGCTGAGCTAATTAGCTCCAGAGTCAGAGGCTAATTAATAAAGTCACTGAAGCCGTAACGATCGGTTGAATAATTGATCGGCCGATTGAGAGAAAATTAATTAGCGACGACTGATTAATTCAGTCGTTCACTTCGTCGATAATTAAAATGTTTTTCTCGCTCGCTGCTTCCTGCGTCTCAGAAATAAAATATAGATTTTTATTAAAGAGATTTAACAGCAAGACGCTGAAAAACAGAATAATTAGAATTAAAATTAATTAACATTAAACATCAGAAGATTTTAATGTTTCATCGACTAGAAAATAAATAATAATAATAAATAATCAGGATAAAAGTTAGTTGCACAAAATTAATTTATCTAACTAGATAAAATCAGTTTAAAAATATTAGTTTAATTAAAAATATGAGTAAAGTCATATTTTCTTTGTCTTATTTTTATTTTCTCATATTTTTTTGTCTTTTTTCTCATATTTTTTCTCATATTTGTGATTTTTTTTCTATTTTTCATCTTTTTTTTTTTTAGCTCATTTTATTTTTAATTTAATTTCCACCTTCTATGTGATTTAATTTAAATATGTAGAGTTAAACTTTTACATTGGCTGAATTTACATAATTTAATTTAAATAAAGAGCAGAAATAATTCTATTTAAGTGGAAAATTGAAGTAAATTCTAATACTGAAAAAGTATAAACACAATCTAGAGATGAATTAATTTCATGGAAACTTTTGCCATAATAACATTAAATTATGTTTTTTTCAGTGTTTTATTTTATTTCTCAGCTGAATGTAGACGTAGCTCTGGACAGGTGCATCCTGGGAAACGTAGGCCATGAATGTCTGATGAATGGAAGCTAACGTTCGTGAGGCTAATTTCCACCTTTTGGAAAACGAGGAGGACGTTAACGAGCTTGAAATCGAGCTCTTCATCAGTGGAACGAGGCGACGAATTAACGAGGAGCCGATAATCTCTGGACAAATAAGATAAAGAAGACGAGTTGAAACAACAATTAACACGTTAACGACGCTAATTAGGACGAATCTGAACAAACGTCCTGCTGCTGACGTTCATTCACATATTTACACACAAAAAACATCTGGTTTAACTCAAAGAAAAAGGTGAAAAAAAGACGAATTAATTAAATCAAACGTCCAATCAGACGATGAAGTGAATGAATGACGTTTAACTCGTTAACGTTGTTTTTATCTGTTTTATTACGTTTCTGCATCGATTCGTCGTGTTAACGTCTAATTATTGATGATGAAATGTTGATGCTTGTTGTAACGTGTCATCAATAAAAAAACAACGACCTCATCTCTGCGTTTCCATGGAAACGCCCTTAACGAGCCTCTTTATTGATGGTTTGATGTCGTTACGGGATATTTTATTAATGTTTTAATACAAAATAATTAATTTAAAAGATAAATTAATCATCAAAGAAGAAATAATTCTGGTCCTGGTCTAGGACCTAGAACCAGGACCAAGACCAGAGGATGCAGGCGTTGGACCTAGAACCACAACCAGAGGATGGAGGTTCTAGGATCTAGGACCAGGACCAGAGGATGGAGGTTCTAGGACCAGGATTGAGGTTCTAGGACCAGGACCAGAGGATGGAGGTTCTAGGATCTAGGACCAGGACCAGAGGATGGAGGTTCTAGGATCTAGGACCAGGACCAGAGGATGGAGGTTCTAGGACCACGACCAGAGGATGCAAATTCTAGGATTTAGGACCAGGACCAGAGGATGGAAGTTCTAGGACCAGGTTTGAGGTTCTAGGACCAGGACCAGAGGATGGAGGTTCTAGGATCTAGGACTAGGACCAGAGGAGGGAGGTTCTAGGACCAGGACCAGGAGAGGCAGGTTCTAGGATGTAGGACCAGGACCAGAGGATTGAGGTTCTAGGACCAGGACCAGAGGATGGAGGTTCTAGGTTCTAGGACCAGGACCAGAGGATGCAGGTTCCAGGACCAGGACCAGGTCCAGAATAGAGGTCCTGAGTCTTTTCAGACGTCTTTAATCAGATTCTGAATCATAAACCTGATTTTTTTAATCAGATTTTTATTCCATCGTCCTCAGAAACAGACTCGTCTTCACGTGTTTAAAGGAAACATGAGTTTTCCTGTTGATTGATTGATTGATTGGTTGGTTGATTGGTTGATTGATTGGTTGGTTGATTGGTTGATTGATTGGTTGATTCTCTCACAACGAGACATCAGAGTTATTGATCAGAATCAATGATCCTTTAAACTGATGAGCAACAACATCTGGACATTTAGCAACAATCTTGTTTTTAACAGATGTTTTTTATCATTTATTTCACTGAGGCTCTAGTTTTATTGAGTTCTGTCACATCGACCAATCACAGAGCAGAACCAGCCTGACAGGAAGTCAGACAGGAAGGGTACAAATCAACCGGTGGATTTTCAAAATAAAAGTCTATGTGCAGACTTCCTCCTACTGACACGAGAACAAACAGCAAAAAGGTAAAATAACAGTTTGTTCTTCTCTTAGAAACAGAAATTACTGCAGGATTTAATGTTTTCATGGTGTAAAAAGTGAATTCTGCTTCTGAAACGTGTCTGAAAGCGTCAGGAAGAGAAAAGGTTGAAGTCGTGTTACTAACTTGGTTTTTATCAGTTTAACTCCAGTAAAAAGGTTTTAAAACATTAAAAACACATGTAATCAACAGGTTTTATATTCTAGGTGGATTAAATATTCTATTTGGATGAAATAAATCACATAAAATTGTACATTTTTACCTTCTGGATGTACCTGAACCACATAAAACCCTGTTTTTCCTGCTCCTGTCGCTGGATGATAGAAACTGTGACTTTCAGGCTCCTGATCTGTGGTTTTTGGTTCATTTAACAACATTTTTGCTGCTTTATTAGTCTCTGACAAAAGAATCAGGTTCTATAATCACACAGCAGCAAACGAAGCTTCTGTTTCAGCTCAATGGATAAAATTAAATCCCAGAATCAGTAGAAAGGACCTGGTTTCACTCTGAACAGCAGCTCTGAACTATAATTATATATTAGAGCTGCAGCTATTAGCAGATTAAATGATGATAATTATAAATAAATATATAAACTCTAATCATGGATTAGAGTCATTTTTAAGAAGAAAACTCCAAATTCTCTGTTTCCAACACGAATCAAACAGCTAATTAATGCAGTAATTGATTATATATGTGATGACGTTTGTTTAATGAAGTGTATGTGTAAAAAATGATAAAATGAATAAATACTAAAAAATACTAAAAATAATAATTTATTTAGTTAGTTTTTTTTCATGAAGCTGAGACTCTTCCTGATTAACTGATAATCAGCTGATTAATTTATGGATTTTATTCTGATGATCATCATCAGCTGCAGGTTTCAGCTCAGTTACATTATTATAATGATATAGAATAATATAGAATAGTAGTGGAACTGAGCTGATACACACACACACACACACACACACACACACACACACACACACACACACACACACACACACACACACACACACACACTCCTGTCACAGTGATTCATTCGTCTTGTCTCCTAATCACATTGATTAGGCTGAAAAGGCCAAACTGAAATAAACTGATCAGATTAAAACCTGTAGTAGCTGTGTGTGTGTGTGTGTGTGTGTGTGTGTGTGTGTGTGTGTGTGTGTGTGTGTGTGTGTGTGTGTGTGTGTGTGTGTGTGTGTGTGTGTGTGTGTGACTGTGTGTGTGTGTGTGTGTGTGTGTGTGTGACTGTGTGTGTGTGTGTGTGTGTGTGTGTGTGTGTGTGTGTGTGTGTGTGTGTGTGTGTGTGTGTGTGTGACAGGGTGTTACAGGTTATCAGTTGGATCATCAGTTGTTACTTCACAGCTCTCATCACACTTCTTCTAGGTCAAATGTCTGTGCGTGTGTGTGTGTGTGCGTGTGTGTGCGTGTGTGTGTGTGTGTGTGTGTGTGTGTGTGTGTGTGTGTGTGTGTGTGTGTGTGTGTGTGTTTCTAATATATTATTATTTCCTGTGAATGTGATTCTCAGTGAATCTTCGTGATTTTCAGTCTTAAATTAAAATATTTGATGAAACATGAAGGAAATGATGTAAAATCTTAATTAACAGATGAATTAATCTGTTAATTAATCTGATTAATTAACAGATTAATTAATATCAAATGTCCTGATTTATCTCAGTTATCTAAACATTTAAAGTGTCTGCAGCGACGTTTGGAACAAAAAATAAAACACTGAACAATGATGATATGATCATTACTACCTGCAGTACCCTGCACCTCCTGCTGCACCTCCTGCTGCACCTCCTGCTGCACCTCCTGCTGCACCTCCTGCTGCACCTCCTGCTGCACCTCCTGCTGCTGCACCTCCTGCTGCTGCTGCTGCTGCACCTCCTGCTGCACCTCCTGCTGCTGCACCTCCTGCTGCACCTCCTGCTGCACCTCCTGCTGCACCTCCTGCTGCTGCTGCTGCTGCACCTCCTGCTGCACCTCCTGCTGCTGCACCTCCTGCTGCTGCACCTCCTGCTGCTGCACCTCCTGCTGCACCTCCTGCTGCTGCTGCACCTCCTGCTGCACCTCCTGCTGCACCTCCTGCTGCACCTCCTGTTGCTGCTGCACCTCCTGCTGCACCTCCTGCTGCTGCTGCACCTCCTGCTGCACCTCCTGCTGCTGCTGCTGCTGCACCTCCTGCTGCACCCCCTGCTGCTGCACCTCCTGCTGCACCTCCTGCTGCTGCACCTCCTGCTGCACCTCCTGCTGCTGCTGCTGCTGCTGCACCTCCTGCTGCTGCTGCTGCTGCTGCACCTCCTGCTGCTGCACCTCCTGCTGCACCTCCTGCTGCACCTCCTGCTGCTGCACCTCCTGCTGCACCTCCTGCTGCTGCTGCTGCACCTCCTGCTGCATCTCCTGCTGCTGCACCTCCTGCTGCTGCACCTCCTGCTGCACCTCCTGCTGCACCTCCTGCTGCACCTCCTCCTCCTCCTCCTCCTTCTCCTCCTCCTCCTGCTCCTCCTCCTCCTTCACCTCCTCCTTCACCAGATTCTCCTCCTCATCCAACTTTCACCTCTTTTTTTCTCTTCTATGAGTTTTATTGTCTTAATTTGTTATTTTGCTCTTTTCTTCTTTTATTCTGAAAACTTTCATCATTTCCTGTTGAAGGTCAGAGTTGAATGATGTGAAACTACGACTCTTTGATGGTTGATATGATGTTTAATTAATCTGATAATGGTTGATATGATGTTTAATTAATCTAATAATGGTTGATATGATGTTTAATTAATCTAATAATGGTTGATATGATGTTTAATTAATCTAATAATGGTTGATATGATGTTTAATTAATCTAATAATGGTTGATATGATGTTTAATTAATCTGATAATGGTTGATATGATGTTTAATTAATCTGATAATGGTTGATATGATGTTTAATTAATCTAATAATGGTTGATATGATGTTTAATTAATCTGATAATGGTTGATATGATGTTTAATTAATCTGATAATGGTTGATATGATGTTTAATTAATCTAATAATGGTTAATATGATGTTTAATTAATCTGATAATGGTTGATATGATGTTTAATTAATCTAATAATGGTTGATATGATGTTTAATTAATCTGATAATGGTTGATATGATGTTTAATT
Organism: Lepturacanthus savala; assembly: GCA_030544235.1. Taxonomy (NCBI): domain Eukaryota; kingdom Metazoa; phylum Chordata; class Actinopteri; order Scombriformes; family Trichiuridae; genus Lepturacanthus; species Lepturacanthus savala. Next base: position 931,974 of record CM060477.1, on the reverse strand, counting down.
AATCTAATAATGGTTGATATGATGTTTAATTAATCTAATAATGGTTAATATGATGTTTAATTAATCTGATAATGGTTGATATGATGTTTAATTAATCTAATAATGGTTGATATGATGTTTAATTAATCTGATAATGGTTGATATGATGTTTAATTAATCTAATAATGGTTGATATCACCTTGTAGCTGTGATGTTTTATTGTGTTACATCAACATATCGGTGCTCGTTGGTCAGATTAGTTTTCTATAACCGACAGGGACCTCGGGGTCAAAGGGCAGGACTCATCATACTCAACGTGGCTCTGAGAGAACGGACCAATCACAGCTGAGTGTGAGTCACTGAGTGCTGTAAATTGATTGGTGGAGAGGATTCTTCCTGTGGGAGAAGCAGCGACTGAGTCTCTGCTGGTTTCAGTGTCTCGCTGAGTAAAACCATTAAATTCCTCTTGAAGGAAACGTTGTTCAGGGCAAGAATGAACCGTGAGATGCACTCAGAGATGAAGGAGGCTGTTTACAGCAGGGAGGAGAGAAGCAGCTCAGGAAAACACCAGGAAAATAAACCTTCAGCAGGACAAAAACCTCTTCTGCACCTGTTTGTTCATCGTCCAGCTCCTGAGTTGGTTCATTAGAAGTTTCTTATAATGGTGGTCCACCATGTTACCAAGTAACAACATAAAGTGACCCAGAAACCAGGATTTGTTCTGGATCTTTACCAAAATTGAATCATCTGTTTATGGGATTATTCCCAACAGTCGCTGAAAATTTGGTGAAAATCCGACCAGAACTTGTTGAGATATCCTGAAGAACCAGAGGGCACTCCTAGAGGGCACTTTAGCATGTGTTCTGGCTCCTAATGGGCACTTTTTCATGCGGTTTGACTACTAATGGGCACTTTAGCATGTTTTTTTGCTCTGAGAGGGCACTTTAGAGTGTGTTTTTGCCCCTAGAGGGCACATTAGCATGCATTATGGCTCCTAATGGGCACTTTAGCAGATCTTTTGTCTCCTAGAGGACACTTTTGCACACGTTTTGACTATTAATGGGCACTTTAGAGTGTGTTTTTGCTCCTAGAGGACACTTGCATGTGGTTTGACGACTAATGGGCACTTTAGAGTGTGTTTTGATGACTAATGGGCACTTTATCACACCTTTTGTCTCCTAGAGGGCAGTTTATCACATGTTCTTCAACATCTGGGCCCATGAATCAATGAATCCATGTAATATTCTTTAACTGGTAATTAATTATTTAATTAATTAACTGGTGATTCATTATTTTATCATTTGTTTATTATTCCAAATCCTATTTGGACCTGGTTCCAGTCTGGATTTCATGGACCTGGTTCCGGTCTGGATTCCATGGACCTGGTTCCGGTCTGGATTCCATGGATCTGGTTCCGGTCTGGATTTCATGGATCTGGTTCCAGTCTGGATTTCATGGATCTGGTTCCGGTCTGGATTCCATGGATCTGGTTCCAGTCTGGATTTCATGGATCTGGTTCCGGTCTGGATTCCATGGATCTGGTTCCGGTCTGGATTCCATGGACCTGGTTCCGGTCTGGATTTCATGGACCTGGTTCCAGTCTGGATTCCATGGACCTGGTTCCGGTCTGGATTCCATGGACCTGGTTCCGGTCTTTGTTCTCTGGATCTTTCTGATGTTTTTCTCCCTGAGTTGAAGCTGAGGAAATGAAGTGAGTCACATGATGTGGAATAAAACGTTGGCAGCAGAGAATCAGAGACAATCACAGCTTCATCTTCTGGAAGATCAAAGAGACGAGGACGATAAAAACAACAGAAATGAAGCTGCAGCTCAACGTGGAGGCAGATTATCTGTCAACAAGATGCTGCAGGAATCAGGTATTTACACTTTAAAACAGCTGAAAACATGAAATATGTTCAAATAAAATGTTTTATTTGGTGAAAATGTTCCCAAATACTGAATAATAGACGACCTTGTCCATCAGCAATAGGGATATCCTGGTCATGTGACCTCATAGATTGCATGTCCTTCAAAATAAAAGCCTCCTTTTTCATATATAACTGTAAAAACACAGGTTTTATATCACAGAAAAAGATAAAGTAATTGATTCTCTATGGAAACACTGACACTTCATGAATATTCTATTATCCAAGTTAGCTCCGCCCCTATGACGTCATAATATGCAAATTAGATGGATAATTTAATTCCTACATGAAGTTTGGGTTGTTCTTAATATTTATCTAATTTAAATTAAGTCTCTATCTTTTGAAATTAAGACGTTAAAATTAAATGTTTTAGAAAAATAAAATAAAAATTTAATTAAATCTAATCTTTTTATTTAATCCAATAAGAAGTTTAATTATTTTATTCAAGATAATTTAGGTTAAAAATCTTATTTTAGAGAGAAAATGAATCATTCCAGGTTCATTTAGTCATTTAACTCCATTTGTGGATAATTTGACTGATTTTAATAAAAACATGTAAATAATTCATCCAAAATATAAAATCAATAATCAATCATTAATATTATTTGAATAAAACAAGACTAGACTGAAATCTGACAAAATCCAACATTTCAGACTAATATCTGACTATGATGTGAGAATAATAAGATAAAAAGTGGATTTAATCATATTTTAATGAAACAAGGCTGTATAAATTATTATAAATATGTTAATTCAAGATAATTTGACTCAATATTCGACGAATTCAACCAAAATAAAGAAGACGTCACTAATTTAAAGCATCAAATATCAGCAGCTCCAGGTGGAGGTCAGAGGTCAACAGGAAGTTATCACAGAAACAGCCTCATTACAGCCGGATGGGAGGAGGTCAGAGGTCAACAGGAAGTTATCACAGAAACAGCCTCATTACAGCCGGATGGGAGGAGGTCAGAGGTCAACAGGAAGTTATCACAGAAACAGCCTCATTACAGCCGGATGGGAGGAGGTCAGAGGTCAACAGGAAGGACTTCAGCAGGTAAACAAACACACATGATGGTTTATGATGAAAAGCTCCAGAAATAAAAAGATTCTCAGGTTTGATTTAAACTCAACTTTAGCTGCAATTATCAAATATTCTGATTAATTAATTAGTTTGGTTCATTAAATGGTTTAAATGTGGATCAACGTCTGTTTTTGTCCAAAGATCATCAGTTTATTATTATAGAGACTAAAGAAACAGGAAATAATCAGAGAAGAGAAGCTGGAACCAGAGAATTTACACATTTACTGATTAATCAATGACTCTGATCTGTTAATTGATTATTAAATTAGTTGTTGATTGATGTGATAGTTGGAAATTAATCGATTGACTCATCATTTCAGATTTATTTTTAATGATTTTAATGATCAGTAATGAACTAAAATAATCATGAAAACTTGTGGAATCATAAAATCAGACAAAAACACATTTTTATTATTTTTTCTTACTTTTCTTACTAATTATTTTTACTTTTTAGTATTTTTATTATTTGTAGATTTCTTCTTCTTCTTCTTTTTGATATATATTGTTTTTAATTTCATCATTTAAAATGTTATACACATCAAACAAACTTCTATCTATTGATTATTGGATCAATTAATTGACTCTAATCCATTAATTGATTATCAGAATATTTGGTGATATAAAAATATAAAAGAATGTGTTCATGTACAAGTAGATGAATTAGTTTTAATTCACTCAAACCTGTAATTATCATTATCATTAATATAATAATAATAATAATAATAATAATAATAATAATAATAATAATAATAATAATAATAATAATATAAATGTATTGAGTTTTAGTTGCAGCTTCATTGTTTTTCAATGGAAATAAACAGATGAATAATGACAGATTCCAACATGGCCGCCGGCAGCTGTCAATCAAACCTAACACCCCCCCCCCCCCGCTGTCAGCTGTCAATCAAACAGACAACCTTCACTGCAGCTCACATCAATGAGATTAATTCAGGTTAATTAGATAAAATACATCATTGTCCAGAGATTAATGAGGTTATTGATGTAAAACAGGATAATTTAATATATTTATCATGTTATTCAGGTATAAACTCAGTAAAACAGGATAATTTAATATATTTATCATGTTATTCAGGTATAAACTCAGTAAAACAGGATAATTTAATATATTTATCATGTTATTCAGGTATAAACTCAGTAAAACAGGATAATTTAATATATTTATCATGTTATTCAGGTATAAACTCAGTAAAACAGGATAATTTAATATATTTATCATGTTATTCAGGTATAAACTCAGTAAAACAGGATAATTTAATATATTTATCATGTTATTCAGGTATAAACTCAGTAAAACAGGATCATTTAATATATTTATCATGTTATTCAGGTATAAACTCAGTAAAACAGGATAATTTAATGTATTTATCATGTTATTCAGGTATAAACTCAGTAAAACAGGATAATTTAATATATTTATCATGTTATTCAGGTATAAACTCAGTAAAACAGGATAATTTAATATATTTATCATGTTATTCAGGTATAAACTCAGTAAAACAGGATAATTTAATGTATTTATCATGTTATTCAGGTATAAACTCAGTAAAACAGGATAATTTAATATATTTATCATGTTATTCAGGTATAAACTCAGTAAAACAGGATCATTTAATATATTTATCATGTTATTCAGGTATAAACTCAGTAAAACAGGATCATTTAATGTGTTTTATACAGTATTTTAATCAGGGAGCAGGTGTCTGTCTGTGATTCTCCAATAAAAACAGGAATATCAGTTTATTTAATTCACTGTGTTTGTTCATGCACAGAATAAATGATCTGTATTATTTATTTATCAGTGATGTGATGAAAACAGGAGGAGACAGTTTATTATATAAATCGGAGCAGGATTCTCATCTAAAGGGAAATGAAGCCTCATAATTCACAGAAAGACATAAGTTTATTATTAATGTTCCACTTTTTAACATGAAGCATCTTTTTATCTCTTATTTTATTGTTTTATCTGATGTTTTTCAGAATAAAACGTTCAGTCGATTGAATAAAAACAGTGTGTGTGTGTGTGTGTGTGTGTGTGTGTGCAGCAGCAGATGGTTGTGTGTGTGTTCTGTCATATATTAAATATTTGCAGTGTTTGTCTCTTCACGTTAATTTAATCTCAGCAGCTGTTTAATCAGCTGTTGTTTCCTTAATTTATCACAATATTTATCTTTTTATCTTTTTATCTTTTTATCTTTTTATCTTTTATTTTATCAGAAACTGGAAAAAAGACTTGAAATATGTAAAATAACTGAAGATAATTCTACTAAAAGTTGGATAAAATGTAGAAAAACAAGATATTCACTAAATGAGATTTATGCTTTGTAGTGTGTGTGTGTGTGTGAGAAGCATCAGTTTTACAGTAGAAATGAAAAATAATTTAAATAAAATGCAGCAAATTAAAGTTTAGACGATGAATCAATTTAATGTTTGAATGACACACACACACACACACACACATAAAACACACACACACATATAAAACACACACACATAAAACACACACACACACACATATAAAACACACACACATAAAACACACACACACATAAAACACACACACACACACACACACTCCCTGATCATCCTGTAGCCATTAAGGCGTCTCCATGGTAACGTGCTGTCGTTTCATTGGCTGGTTCTCCGTGTCCCAGCAGGATCATCGATGACCCATAATGCATCAGGGCGAGCTGGTCGTCGTGGTCTCCGTCGCCATGGCAACGTTAACAAAGCAGCACCGACGTCACCGGCTGGTCCCGCTGATCCCGACCCCACACAGGTTATTATCATTATTAACATATTATTTTATTATAATTATGATTATTAAATATTATTTAATATTATTACTTCATCACATTTATTCTGTTCCTGTAAAGACTAAACATTCACACAGAAACATGATGGACTTTCACTTCTTTTCTCCATCTTTTGACCAAATGACAATCTCACATCTATAAAACGTGTGAAACCACCGTAGCAACCACCGTAGCAACCACCGTAGCAACCACCGTAGCAACCACCGTAGCAACCACCGTAGCAACCACCGTAGCAACCAGATGAGACAGATGTTGGTGTAAAATGACAGAAAAATCACAAACGGCAGCGTGTGACAGTAAAATCCATCCTGCTGTTTGGATGAAAAGCAGAAAATTCTTCTTCTTCTTCTTCTTCTTCTTCTTCTTCTTCTTCTTCTTCTTCTTCTTCTCCTCGTTAATCATCTTCTCTCTGATTGGTCCAGACTTTCTGCTCCTGAAACTGATAAACAGCAGCTCAGTGACTCATCATCTTCATCATCTTCATCATCTTCATCATTAAAACTCTCCAACATCTGCCTTTACTCATTTACTGATAAACACTTTAAAACTAGAGGAGACGTTAACTCCAGATACTTTAACTCCAGATACTTTAACTCCAGATACTTTAACTCCAGATACTTTAACTCCAGATACTTTAACTCCAGATACTTTAACTCCAGATACTTTAACTCCAGATACTTTAACTCCAGATACGTTAACTCCAGATACTTTAACTCCAGATACTTTAACTCCAGATACTTTAACTCCAGATACTTTAACTCCAGATACTTTAACTCCAGATACTTTAACTCCAGATACTTTAGCTCCAGATACTTTAACTCCAGATACATGCTGTCCGTGTGTATCTTGACTTCCTGTTTGTATCGTTTGATCCTGTTATTGATCCTGTTATTGATCCTGTTATTGATCCTGTTATTGATCCTGTTATTGATCCTGTTATTGATCCTGTTATTGATCCTGTTGTTGATCCTGTTATTGATATTAAACCCTGTCCAGGTTCTAACAGAATGTTCCAGCATCATTTTCTGTTCGTTTACGTTTTGTGGAATATTCTCTCTCCTCTAATAACTTTGTGATGTCACATGTCACAGGGGAGCACTTTGCCTTCAGAAACTCTTCCTTCCTGTCAGAGTTCCCTGTTATTTCCGTCCCTGACGGATTCATTTTAGTTTCGGTCTGACTGACACATGATGAATGCGTCGCCACTTTCTACAGAGAAAAAAACGGCCTCTAATGGATGTTTGAGGAGGATTCAGCAGCAGGATCATCAGCCTGAAAACAGGAGATTCATGATGAGTTTGTTATTAATACATTTATTATTATTATTATTATTATTATTCTGTTCCTTTAGATCAGAGTTAAACTCAGTTAGTTCCCGTGGCTACATCAGTGTTCTGGTTTCACTCATTTATAAAGATCATATTAATGTTTCTACTTATTATTATATGAGATCATTTCCTCTACACTCAAACATAATTCTAACTAATAATTATAGTAATAATCAGTAGTTGTAGGAGACATTTTACTAGTTTGTTTTAAATAGAATTAACAACATAAACCAGAGGAGTTAAACTCAGTTTGTTCCCGGGTCACATCAGTGTTCTGGTTTCACTCTGAGACAATTATAAAGATCATATCTATGAATCTATGTGTTATTATTATTATAGATGTTATTATATTAGATCATTATCTCTCCACTAATAATAATGATGTTAAACAGAATTTAAAATCAGCTGCAGCAGATGTTGTATTGTTGTTAGCGTCTAATTATTAAACATTAAAATCACCACAGATATGTAGAGACTCATACCAGAATCTGCTGATAACCACTATTAACTATTGATTTATTTCATGAATCTATGGTTTAGTGTTGCTATGCTAAATATTAAAGAATAGAAAGTAGCAGAAAGTAATGACAGATGTACTTCAACAAAGGAAAAGAAGGAACAAACAGAAACTTTCCTGTTTTTAAACAACCTTCGTGGCCGATTGATAAAAAGATGTTGGAGTTAACGAAGTCGTACAAAGACAACGTGACCAGCGTGTCTCCGTTAACTTCAACATTTATTCACTGTAAATAAATCACACCAGTCTGTGAAGCTCTGGAGGGACCACAGGAAATGAGCTGGAGACCAGATCTGGGCCCCGGGCCTCGGGTTGGACACAGATGATTTATATAGTTCAGTTTAACCTGGTCATTCAGGAGTTTTTAGGAAACTTTGAGGGTCAGATACAGCAAAACTGAATAAAACAGCAAGTTTTATTTGACCAACTTCATTTAATGTGGTGACGATTCAAATAAAAATCATAGAAGGAGCAAAAACAACGAGACTAAAGTTGGCAGCACTTTATTATATTATTAGAATATTGTTTGACATTTACAGTTTAAAGGTTAAAGGTCAAATAGCCCCAAATTAAACAGGACACTTCCTCAGGTCCCCTGTTTTAGAACCTA